>BOPP01000251.1:1298358-1313803 GCA_017312745.1 Gryllus bimaculatus
CCCCCCGCCAGCGCTTTGGCCCTCGAGGGGGGGGCGCTTGGTCGTGAAGCGGCTGCTAGCACCCGAGAGGATTTCGTGGCAGGTTGGTCATTGGTTGGTAGTGGGTTCATTCTACGACGGTGAACGCACACTACGAACGCATGTCCATATTCGGTAAACAATCAGCTGAAGACCTTTTTATTGTTGTCTTTCTCTCGCTTGCACTGTAACAAGAAATGTTGATGTGGAGAAGTACTGTAGGTACTCTCAATTATAAACAAAGTGATAATTTACAGTAATAAGAATCAGTAAGAAAGTAAGACATTCTTCAATGTAGGAGGATATTGTGAAAAGCACATACGCCTTTAATAACAATGATATATTATATTATATATTATATTATTATAGTTAATGTTAACCACAGAATACACGTATGTGCTGTGTCGATGAATTTCCTTCAATGCTTTATTAGAATCTTCATATTAAAGGTCCCTAAAGAGAGATGTCATTGAAACCTCAAAGCCATTATTTTCCTCCAAAAAATGTATGATCGATTTTCTTTTCACCGAGTATCTGGCTTCCACACAGAGTTCTTAGACGCTTCTTAGTAAAGGATAATCGTACCATGGTAGAAAATTTAAAAACATCTCTTAGCATGTACGTGAAAGAGAGAATGACGGAGGTGACTGTGGAAGCTTCTGGAGCGAGCTGAAAGGGAAACCGTTACCCGTGCGCCACTGCCTCCGCCCCGCAGCCGCGGACGGCGGCCTGGACAAGGAAAACCAGCAGCCGTCTTTTTTCAGCGATGTATCATCGATGAAGTTAAAAAATACTCAAGTTAGTTGTGCCAATGCGTAAGAAAATCCCTCCTTTATCTGCTTAAGCTCCATGACAGTGACTCAATGACGAACTTCAAATTATAAAATAAATTCCCACCTCCGCATGAGTAATATGGAGAGAACAGAAAAAAGTAACATCGGTATAACGCCCCAAAATACACACAGCTAAAATGAAGGGCATCAAGTTATAGAAGACATTATTTGTATGAGTATAATAAGAAGCTTAGGACAAATACGTACTGCTACTACAAATACTTTAATTTCTCAAATCCTGTCTTCATCAGCTCTCACATCCGTTCAGTCAGGTTAAAATCGAATAGTACGCTGTTGGATCTTGGTGGCCAAAGTGGGAGATGAAATTAGTGGGTACTAATTGGAGCTCATGATGGTGTTAATGTGAAAACGTGCAATCCGACAACCCATTTCAGGGTGACTAATGGACAGGTTTCCTGATCCCCGGCGTTCAACACGAGAACAATAAAAACAGATGGGATTTTACGTTACCAGTAGTTTCGACGATGATATTTCAAACCGAGGCAGGACGTTCAGTTTTACGAATGGAAATGGTAAAGGGCAGAAAAGAAAATATTGGGCATAGAAGATGTCACGTTTTCCATACATTACTCTCGCATCCGCCCAGATTAGTTTATATCGGTCAACATTTCATTCTTATACTCCAGATTGTGATTGTTCGACGAATCTGCTTATCTGGTGATTCGAAGCTAAATTTGCAGAGGTTAAAAGAAAAATTACCATTAGTATGAGATTCATGCAACGCCGAAAAAAGTAAAATACTTAACAAAGAAGAATTGATAGTAAAATACGAGACATAGGAAACATCGAACAACCTTATAGGGTTACAAATGATATTAGGTTAAAGAGGGACAATTTAAAAAATGTGCATTTTTGGTGTTAGGAAATCCACAAACAATTTTCCAACGTATCTTTCAAAATGGATATTTTCTGTCTACTGTCTACCTGTAATTGACATTGAAGTATTGGTGATTTGCTTTTTTATAGTATTTACAGTGCATCTATAAATTATGCCTTTGATAATACACATTGTGATATCTGTCCTTACATAATTTGATTTTCGTGACGTAATTCCAATGTACTAAGCAAGCCCAATTTCTTTCCGGAACAACTAGTAGTCGCGTCGCCTTCTACTGTGAAGACGCAACCTGCAACGCACTTTTTCTTCTTTCCACGCGAGGCATTCGAACAGGATTCTTGTGGACGCCTAATACCTGGGACAAATCGACAGCTTAAAACGCATAAAAGAAACACTGGTGCAGTAAAACAAACCCGTAGCGCATACAATACCAAAATGATCCTACATAATTCTAAAATTGCTCAAGAAAGATCGATACAATTGAAGATGACAGGCTGCAAGGATTGATTTTATAAGCACAGAAAATATAAATAACTACGCAACTTGTGGAGATAGTGATAAAACGAACGAATCATTTTCATTCACGGCGCTATTTACATTGATGATGTGAACGCAGCGAACTGGCATCCGGCCCGCAGAGAATCAATCCGTCTGACCGTGGAAGCGCTCCGTACGAGGACAGGAAGTGCGCTGGGCGCAGCAGCTGCCCACGTGAAGCCTGGGTCGCGCCCGCCCCGCAGCCGCCTTCCGCATCCCCTGCCCCTCCCACCCACTTCCGTCCCCCTCGCACCACTCTCCCTTCAAGTGGCGGAGCATCATCAACATACTCTACACACATTACGCCTACGTGCTCCTTCCATTGATGGAACTTGCATCGTAATGCGTTTCAATGTAGTCACTACGGCGTATGAGTTTTACTTTAAATTCGTCGTTACATAGGCGGAAAGGCCCAGTCACACTACACGATGAAAGAATCGAAAAAAATGTGATATATTACACCGCAATACTATAATGGTAGAGTATGTCAGTAAATTCGGGAGATAAAATAGTTAAGCCCTGGGACACGTGTCACTGTAATAGATCAAATGTATATTTCGAGTTATTAAGGAATGTATCAAAATGTTTCATGGTGTTTTTACTTCACGAATTACCATGGTCATATTTTATTATATTTCTAAATCAACAAATATTTAACAAGAAAAATATTGAACTGGGATTGGGAGCTACTTTCAGAAAACCATAAAGAAAGAAAAATATTTTAACTGAAAACTACAAAGGTATTTAAATAACATTTAACTTTTTTGGACAATGCGTACTCTTGTATAAATCTCTGCCTTCAAATAATACGTGTATGCAATCATCACTTATCGTGATGCAACTATCACTTAAATATTTCTACAACAGTAGTTAAAATTAAAATTTCACTGGGACTTTTGCCAACTTTTTATTAACGATTTTAAACCTATAGTTCTTATAAGTACCCAAATTCATATTTGAGAACATAGATCTAAG
Organism: Gryllus bimaculatus; assembly: GCA_017312745.1. Lineage (NCBI taxonomy): Eukaryota > Metazoa > Arthropoda > Insecta > Orthoptera > Gryllidae > Gryllus > Gryllus bimaculatus. The sequence goes on from BOPP01000251.1 coordinate 1,301,581, forward strand.
TATTGTTTCAGGTTTTTCTTTTGCATTCTGTATCATTCACATATTTCAATTTCGTCTTGGTTCTGAAGTATTAATATATTATCATAGAATTCTATAATGAAGTAAAGATTTTGAATTCGCCAAATATCAGAGAAAAGCTCTTGGAGAAAATTAAGTTAATTTCACTTCGGGATTATTCGGGATAAATCGGCACGGGTAGAAGAGACGCGCGTGAAGGCAACGCCTCCTGATTCGAGTGGTCCAGTGATTGGCGGGGCGGGGCGCGGCAACGAGTCTCAAATTTACTTTATGTGTGTAACATCTTTATGTTTGCAGCGCCAGACGGAATGGAATGTAGACCTACAGATCTGCTCCCAGGCCTTCGTCTTTTGCCTGATCCATTACTAAGGAGTCCACAGGGAACATCTTTCAATACAGGCGACGGTGCGCGCACGATCCTTTCGTATCTATAAAGTCCCCGTTCCCATGCATTGAGCGATCGCTATTTCCCCACTATGCACTATAGTCTCATGATGGAAAAAACCAAAGTAATAATAATAATTATTATTATTATAATAATATAAATTCATAAAACTACACAAAGCTTAGTCAATGCTCAAACAATACTTAAAGCATCATGTTATTTTAGAGTAACGTATCGGCTCTTTTGCACGCACATTGAGTGAAAGAGGGGTGGGAGTGCAGGGCGAGGGGAAGGCAGCAGATGGCGAGTACCTCCGGCACAGGCTTCTCTAGCGAGCGAGCAGTGCGGTAGGAGCAGCGCGATGCTGTCAGTGACCCACCGACCCTCCCCCTCAACCGCCGCCGCCTCATTATGTATCGGAGCACCTGGTTTGTGTGACGCGACGCGACGCGGCGGGGCGGGGCGTGGCGGGGCGTGGCGGGGAGGCGTGATGAGCGGGTCCGCTGCATAAACAGCGTCTGCGGCTGAGCAGCTCGCGTCGCGCTTCATAATGGGTGGGGGTGGGAGCGGGGGCGTAGGAAAACGCGGCCAGGCGCGCCCGCATATGCATGGCCGGGGGCGGGGGCGGGGGCGGGCGCTGGCGACGCGACAGGGCTAAATCGGGCGCTGACGACTTGCGCCCTGCGACCGCCGGAGGGCTGACTCAGGTGACGAAACGCTTTTTAGCACATTTGCTTCGCTGCTTGCTTGTTGCTATCCAGAGCGAATGGATATTTAACCTACCCCAAGTGCAGACTTCTAAATTGTTGTTTTTCAATCATTCCTTTTCCTTATGAATCTCGGAAGTTTTCCTGATATCAATCAATCAATGTCATCCTAATATGCTTTTTGCGTATGAAGTGAAGTAAGTTAAAATTAATTACGATGTTTGTACCTACAAAACATAATTAATAATATTGCAATATTGGAAATTTAAAATACGAAGCCACACAACTGAGTTTTTCGAACTTTTCCTAGTTTTGTTATGAAGAACTTACCCGCCCGAATCGCAAAACTCGGTGACATGTTACATCGAAGCTACATGCTAAAACCCTTCCATCACGAAACAGCCTCACCGTAACCACCACCCTCGTTTTTGTTCTTCTGTAACACCAATTACAAATAAGCGTTGACATACCGTAGTGGGAGTACAATTTTTGACAATTCTCACAAATCTCGACGACCTACGTTATATTCAGAAATAAGCGATATTTCACACATATTGATCATCATTTTGTTTGGGAGAGGGTATAATTAGGAGACCACTGAAGAAACGAGTGATCGCGAATAAGATGGCCAAGTGTAGGCAGAGACTCATTTGACACGGCGCCTCTAGAAGAAGCTCATTCCTGGTCGGTGCTTCCCACGAGAAGCAAAAGTGGGCGACGAAGCTTCTTCCATTTCGTAAAAGAAGTAAAAAAAACGCAAGCCTTCATGTTCTGCACGTAACGGGTGGATGTAAGCCCCAAAATGCTAATGCTGGATGCTTACGCTGGGCTGGAAGTAATGCGTTTGAAAGACAACAAAGTAACTATAACGACTAGATATTAGTTTTCTTAGTTTCCATGATTCACTGACGATTCATCGTTTCGAATGATCCGTTTGCTTAGCATGTGGAAAGTCCCCAAGAGCGAAGTGCGAAGCTGGTCGCCAGGCGGGGCGACTGCGATGGCAAGCTGGGGGCACACATGAGGCGCGTGTACCTGAACGGGGTTGGGAAGGAAAAGACGGGAAGGGCGGCAATTGATAGAATGAAAGGGAGAACAGGAACAGGAGGCCACGGAATAACGAAACGTGGAAAGGCGTACAGCAGGTTTAGGTCAGGGTGAGGAGGCGACGTGAGATATGAAGGTGTGATTGAAGCGAGGGGTGAAGCGGGGTGGGGAGAGGCGTGCCGGGGGGACAGATGAGGGTGGAGTGAGGCAAGATATGATGGGGTAAGGTGAGGAGGTGAAGTGATGCGACAGGGATGATGGGTTACTTGAGCGTGTCGGGATGAGATGAAGTGCGGCAAGGCGAGGTGTGAAGAAGAGGATAGCGAGTCAGAAAGGCGAGAAGGGGCGGGGTGGAATGGGTGAGGGCACGGGACAGGGTCGAAGCGGGCTGGACGCCTGTTGCCAGTCGGGGGCCACTGTTGCCGAGGGCTTCGCGCATCCATTAGCGTCTCATCGCATGAATTGTCCCCGGCCGAGGTCAGCCGCGCGCCCGCGACAACACCGTTACTTCTTCCAATGATGTCTGCTTCCTCCCCTCCCCCTCCCCCTCCCCGCGCAGCGCCGACGCAGCAGGAAGATTCTCGTCGCCAACTGCGTCGCACTTTGCTATTGGCTTTGCGAGCAGATTCTAATTTCGGGAACAATGTCTTGCAGATTCAGAACGTAGCGCATATTACGCATGAATTGAATTTGATTTCACTGGGATTGCACTTGTCTCCACAACTAAACTAGGTTTTAAACACTACTCGGGTTCGTACAACGTAATCCTACGAATATGATAGAACCTAATATTCAGTATTTGTAACTAATCATTTCTACATTTACTTCCCATATATTTCTGGGTCGCCGATCGGGTTGCGATTTCAAATCATCCAATATTCGACATTTCTGGAATCCTCTCAGGCATTACATACAGCAAGTTGTTTGAGAAAGGATAATGAACTGCAGTTGAAACCTGATTCTTGGGGCCACCTCGATTAAGTGGCCATTTACATTAACGCCAACTTTTTCGGAAACCAATTTACATTTCCACAATATGTGCAAGTGTTCGCGGCTTTAGGGCGGCCACCTGTTCCCGCAGCCATCGGCCAAGCACGTTGCAGAAATGGCAGCTGTAATACGCGGGCACCACTAGCGAGCTAGTTGAACAGCGATAGAATAAAAACAGAAATGTAGTGGGGTTTAATGTTGATTCTGTGACTCATTGCGACGGTACGCAATGTTAAATTACTTCGAGCATTCAAGTATAGTCGCTTATGTCGCAGGAGGATTACGTTACTACAGTAACTAACGACGATTTTATTGAATTGTCTTTATGAAATAACACTTCACTTCTCTTATTCCAGAGCACCTTCCTGAAGTTTGCCTATATCAGTGAGAACTTTTCGAGAACACGCGAAGCACACCGCGTGCGCAAAACCAACCAATATGAAGGACAAGGAAGTAGGACTTTTTTCATTTTGATGTAATTTTTTATCGTTTGCTTGTTCAATAATATATGTTGATCTTTTTGCGACGTTCTGTGCCCTTCATGATTCACTTCCTTTCACTTTCATGATAGTTAAATAATATTAGCTCCTCCTCGCGGTTCGCTGTCGCCTGTCGATTGTTATATTAAGCAAACCGCTTGACGGTTATGCGTTTCATTCCATCGTGTTTCTAAGGCCATTCCAACAGTCAGTCATTCCATATCAACTTTACCTCGGACAACGAAGAGGAGAAAATAAAAAAGTTAAGAAGTAAAGGAAGATTCAGAGAAAGGAGAGAAAGTGAAAGAAAAGATGAAAACACGAAAGAAAGTAGGAGGAGGGTAAGTCTTTTTTGACTTCGCCCAATGCTGTGTGCTCCGAGTCCCCTCAAGGAATCATGGAGCCCCGGCTGCTAGTATTCGAAGTTGGCACAAATGACGAAACCGTTATCCGACCAGTATCCTTACGCAGAGACATTGTTTTGAACACCATTCCGACCACCTACGTTTAAAAGCCTCTCTCCAAGGGAGCGCGGCCTCCTCGCCTTGGGCATCGCCACAGCCTCGGCCGCGTCCCTTCGCTCGCGCGGGCGCCGACGCGTTTATTTGCCAATTCTCTTCCTTTCCTTTTCCAAGCGCCCCTTTCGTCGCCGCTCTTTCGTGAATAATTCAGAGCACTCCGCGGCTCCGCGGGCAGCGGGGCGTAAACAACATTTGCATAATATACGTCCCCGCCAAAGGTTAATAACCCTCGTATGAGGCCATTTAGCGCATAATGTTTCCTTCTTTAGCAAAGATTACTCGAATTCGCGGCGATTAACGGTCACGACGGGTTTAATTTCTTTGACTTTCAGGAAAAACACAACAACATCCGAATGATTTGAATATATTCAATCCTAATAAATTGAACATAAGGCTTTGTGATAGTAGCAACATCCGTCCACATCAACACTAACACTAGGAATTTGTTCCTTAAACTATAGCGGCATAAATCAGTGTTTTAGTTCTTTGAAAGGGCAACGTTCTGCGCATTAGCTTTAAAATAATTCACGAAGCTTCAGAATTTTGTAGTCTGGGTGTTAATATAACCAAGCTGTGGTCTTCAAAAACATACATAAAGTTTCATGAATTACTTTAAACAAAATCGGAATTCATCCTATTAATTCTCTCCTCAAAACTGGCATGAAACTCCTGTTTTTCACGTAAAGGATTCACAAAATTGTATCATGCTTTTAGTGCTTCACGCGCTACATTTATCGCAATAATAAAATAATGATGTTTAAGGCTTTATTTTGCAATATACTACAATATCCTAGGCAACTTCAAACAATTCAAAAATTAATAACATTATGTTCCTTGCCATTATTGTGTTTAATTTTTTTCTTTTACGACCACTGTAAATTTCAAGTAAAACGAAAACTTACAATCCATGCTCAAATCTTACAAAATATTTGTACCCTTCGTAGCCTCCACCACAATACTACGATCAGGCTCTTAGAGTTCCTTTTCCCGTCGCAAGGCGCGTTACAGAACTGTCCCATTCAAGCAGGAAAATACCGAAACTTCCCCACCCGCGAAGTGTCACGAATCATTCCTAAATATTATTCATAAAAAACAGTAGTCATGATATTCACAACGACAAAAATCATCAAATATCTGAGAGGAAAAATTTTCTTCGCAGTCCTGACAAAGTCGTACTGAAACTGCTATAAATTCAGTTAAATTTGATAGTAATATTAATATAGTAAAATTAGTAGTAATGTAGCAAAATTTGATAATATTAATTCCTGAGAGTTGGTGAACGTTATCATCAATTCCCGATATCTACCAGCCAGGGGAGCAGATGGCATACAAACCAAACCCTTTGAAAACGAAAAATGTCCAACATCCCAAGTAACCCCTGCCGCTGCAAGGCGAGATAAGCACTCTACTCCTGATGCGCAGCGCTGTGACGCCCTCGCAGCAGCACTCCCCGCTGTGGCGGAGGAAGGGCGCAGGTGAAAGGACAGTGAAGGGCGCGGCGGAAGACGGAGGCTCAGAAGGAAGCTCGGAACGTTCCCAGCCACCGAAGACGAATGATCGATGTTAAGACGGAAGTGGGGGCGGCCACGGCGGCGACGGCGGCGGCAGCGAAAAACCGGAAAGCTGTAGGCAAGCTACTCGACTGCTTGGGAATATATGACCATCCGCCGGTAGTTCCTGGAAGCTAAGGAGAGGACGACGACACAAAAGTCAGTTTTCCTTGTGTCCAATGTCGCGTGTTCTACAGCATAACATTTATAAGATGATGAAATATTTCGCATTTATATTTTTAATGAAGGGGGGAAATGGCAAATCTAATGATTCTGAGTAAGCTCTACGTTTTAATATCATATTTTTTTATAAGATTCACAATTACATAGTAAAATAAATAGTAGGAACATTAAAAATGTGTAGGTATAAGTTTTGTACGTAATATTACAATTCATAGTAGTTTCACAACTGTCCCCGCGCTTCATTCTCCAGGCGGATCAGTCAATTCCTTAACAGTCAAACCATCAATAATAATGATACTTTTTTAATTGTCTCTAACATGTGACATTATTGAAAAGGCAATTATGTCTCAAATATGTTCCTCAAACCGGGGCAACCCCCGAGTTGACAATTTTTTCAACATATTTATTTTTTTAAATACATTGTTTACTACGTTGCAAGATCACATTTTGTACGTATTTACTGAGCTGAACATATTTGAAGCGACAGGGCAGTACATTAGACATATAAAAAAAGTTAAAAGAATTGGTCATTACGGTAGATTAGTAGTTAGAGCAACTGGGCATTAACTAGGAGATACGAGTTCGTAACTCGGTCGGAGTGAAAATTTTTTGAACAAATTTAATTATTAAAATAATAATGATAATAATATTGAAAAATTATAATTTTCATGTATCCTAAAAATATGCACTTTACAATTTTAACTCTAGTTAATACATTTATGACTATTGTTATTACTGTTATTAATATTATCAATATTATTAACTTCATACTGATATAGATGCGCTCCTGGTGTCAAAAAGAGTATTTAAACTTGCACAACATTATGAAATAGATGGTGAAATTGAAAGTTGAACTTTCAGAGCTTTCATTAACACGTAAATGAATCGTATAAAAGCAATGTACAAAGAAGAAAATCTTCCAGAAACATCGATTGGTAGACTGACGAGGAGAAATTAAGCCATGAAATGAAGGGCATGGCTTGGTCACATGAAGCCACCAGCAACGAAGATCGCAAAAAGCTCACTCTGCGAAAAACAATAATGAAAGATTGAAAAACCTTGTCATCAAGTGTATATTTATTGATAAACAATTGTGAATATATTCAAGCTGTCCTCCATCCGGCCAAGAATTGTAATTTTCATTGAAGTTGAAAATTGACCCGACGATCCAGAGCAGGTCAGACAGACTCGCTGGTGACCTCCGTGAGCGTACTTTCGCGGAAGATTTCTTAGGAAGGGTGCCTTGACCGACGAATAATTTTGCAAACGCAAATAACGGCCGTTTGTCATTCATGACAGACACATCCTGCCAGTAACGACGTCCATCAGCCTCTGAGAAGCCCACCGCTCAAGTGTGGTACCGCTAGAGTGCTTTGTAGGCAGCTGGGGCCTCATTGCTGCTTCTTGCGCATCGGGTCGTCGGTTTTCAGCGAAGGGGCGGCGGCGGCGGCGGCGGCGCTTGGTCAGTGAACCAGCGCGGTGGGGGCGGCAGGGCAGGGCAGGGCAGGGCAGGGGAAGGGGAAGGGGTCGCGGGTGCCCACACTCTCACTACACACGGAAGTACCGCGTGACCCACAGGCCCACGCGCGAGGGCGGGGCGAGGAGAAACAAGCAAATGGGGGAGACGGGCGAGGACGAGAGAAGGCGAGCGGGCCGAGCTTAGCGGGGCTGGAGGCAGAGGGGGCGGAGCCATGCCGAGCCCGGCGGGGGGGGGGCGAGCGCGAGAGCCGCGCGGTGGGACCATGCGGGTCAAGGGTAAGGCGGACGCGAGGAATGCGGAGTAGAGGGCGACGGCCAACACGCGGGAGGCGCCCGCGCTTTTGCCTTGCGCTTTTCGCCAACACCTACACACGTTCGCCGCCGAGAGAGATACAAACATGGAAGATAGAGAGGGACTTATATTCTTCACAGACAAGCTAACAAAATTAATATGAAAATTCATTTTTATATGTCGAATTAAAGTGCAACGTTGATCCATTTTAAGGATGATTATTTCATGCACTTTATTTTAACGGTAAATCTCGCTCGTCGGGTCGTGATGACCGACATTCTGTTCTTCGGGTTGAAACTGCATGCACAACATTGTTTACTACATGGGATTCAATAAGTTATTCATTAAGTTACTGTACCTTAAATAAATTATTTACAAGCAAGTTTCTGCTCCATGAAAATTAAAAACTACTGACATTGTGATCTAGAATGATAGATGTAAACAAATGAAAGTAAAGCATTTCCTCGCAAAATCATTAAACAGAATTACATCCTGTTTTTCGTGAATTTCATCACCCCAGCTCAAGTTCATTCTCCGAGCATTGCTCTCCATTTGTGAAAGTACCACGACATGCCACATCGCACAGCACTTCGCCACATCGCGCAAAGCCGCCGCGCCACGCTGTCGGGTCAGCAAGACTAAAGTGTCCTCTTTTAACGCGTTATGTGACATCCGCTTTTATTTCGTCATTGATGGATAGACCGAAGAACATCAGCAGCAACTATTCTTAGTAATTCATTTAAGGCAGAACAATTAAACGTTCTGAAGAGGAAATATTCCTTTGATACGCCGAAAAGAAAATATACTTTCGGTACAAATATTTTAGAAAACATTTGCTCGAGTATATCGCAAATTTTGGCATTATCTTCTCTTTATTCATTTTTGTCTATCAATATCAGACAGTGATAGTTACCCTAGTTTTCATAAATGTTAAATATTGCAGAGATGAAACATATTCCGAAATTCTGATATCATTTTAAATTTTAATTTTACATTGGCTTGTGTAAGTTTTAATCAATCTTAATAAAACAATTGTGTTCTAATTGTTTCACTTCAGACTACCTGTTCATGCGACTAAGAGAGTCGCAAAAAGTACCAGAGTTTTTAATGCACTGAATCAAGACCAGAACTTGTTTTGCATCTTAAGGAAGAAGAGTTGACTCTATTGTCTTAAAATATTTCAAGGACATTTCTTGGTCTACATTAATGAAAGCAAATGATTTGTAGCTAAAATAGCGTGCGAGTACTTTTATTCGAAGAAATTTTAATGTTTATTTAAGATTTTCTCTATAAGATGATTTATATAATTTCCTCAAATTCTTATTAACTTCTATGTTTTTTCTCAAATTATTCGAAAAGTTTTGGACGACTCGCGTCCGATATTACAAATAACGGTGCTGACTGGCCATAAAACTCGGATTTGGCCTCGATGTGCACGCTTCAACCGCATCCTTTATTTGCTGGATATGAATACCACACGAATGACGATAATTTTAACATTAACTCTGTTCGTTTTTTACTGAAACCGCAAGACTAACAAGACTATACGTCCTAAAAACCATATATAATAAATATGTCGCATTTACAGAATTCGCGCAGTCCAGACTGCACGATTTCTGCATTAAAATTTACGAGCATGATCGTAATTTTTTCATGCAGAAAACTTACATTTTGACTTAAGTGCTTCTAGTGGCAGAATCGTTCACAAACCAAAATCCATGATTGTGGTTAGGAGTGTGACATGCAATTGTGATAAGTACCTCCTTCCCTATTACTGCCTTCCTAGTTTTCTTCCCTATGCTCCTCATGATCAATTAACACTTAATAAATATCATACAACCTAACGCACGCACGGAAATACCACCGCTGAAACTAGTCGGACGGCGCAATTCTGTTGATCCCGAGACGCCGCCAGGGCGGCCTCCAGGGTGAGTCATACAGAAATCGAACAGAAAACGTACAGACCGTGTATGCGCGACTTTTGGCTGTTACACTTCCAGTTTGCAATCTTAAAGTTTCTGTAAAAAAACTGTGTGAGAATCTGCACAACTGAACCGTGCATACCGAGCTCCATACCACGTCGTACGGATAAAAACAATTAACTCAGGTCGACGACTTCTAAAAATACAGCGTTTGTTCTATTTTCCTGACGAAAAAAACAAAACAAACAATAACAGTGTTCCACACCGTCAAATCCTCCCATATGGCATGAGTCTTATTTCAATTATTCTTCTTTTTCCAATCCATTTAAATAATGATTCCATCACCCAAAGGTACGCTTTCACTCTTCACCATAATAAAGCACTTCCTTACAAAACTTCATCCATCTGTTACAGTTTCAGCACAACATAACTCATTCATAATATGAGTTACTTGCTGTTGTGCAATGCGCAAATACAAAAATATAGTGTTTAATAGAATACAACTAAACCAATAACTATTTCATGATGAACATGTGTATTAATTTTTACAATATCAAACACATCTATCAGCAAAAAGTCTTTTTCCAAGACACTAAATATACTCAATCCTAGACGTAATTAAAATAAAATTGCAAGTTACTTTTATAAATAGAGTGAAGAAAAACTGGCAGAATCATTCTTAAATGTGAACATTTCGGATTACACATTTGAAAGCAAAATAAACAATCCTCTATTTTAAAGATATGCATTGATGAACTACGCGAAAAAAGTCAGAAATGTAATTATTTTCTAAAAATATGTAGGTTTATGATTGTAAATCATAGCCTATTATATCTTCAGAGGAAACAAGCACAAAAGTCGGCAAGTCGATCGATATTGGTTCGGTACATTCAGAGATGCTGTAAAACAACGCCCTGGTCTCTTTATCTGCACTAAGAAAAAGAAAATTCAACCATGTGTAATCGACATCGATCGCACAAAAAGGAGAGAGAGAGAGAGAGAGAGAGAGAGAGGGAAGAGAAAGGAGAGAGAGAGAGAGAGAGAGGGAAGAGAAAGGAGAGAGAGAGAGAGGGAGGGAAGAGAAAGGAGAGAGAGAGAGGGAGGGAAGAGAAAGGAGAGAGAGAGAGAGAGAGGGAAGAGAAAGGAGAGAGAGAGAGAGAGAGAGAGGGAAGAGGAAAGGAGGAGAGAGAGAGAAGAGAGGAAGAGAAAGGAGAGAGAGAGAGAGAATACAGAGGAAAAGAAATGGGAGAGAAAGGGAGAGAAGAGAGAGGAGGGAAGAGAAAGGAGAGAGACGAGGGAGAGGGGAGGGAAGAGAAAGGAGAGAGAGAGAAGAGAGGGAAGAGAAAGGAGAAGAGAGAGAGAGAGGGAAGAGAAAGGAGAGAGAGAGAGAGAGGGAGAGAAAAGGAGAGAGAGAGAGAGGGAAGAGAAAGGAGAAGAGAGAGAGAGAGGGAAGAGAAGGAGAGAGAAGAGGAAGGAAAGAGCGGGGAGAGAAAGGAAGGGAGAGAGAGAGTGTAGAGAAAGGAAGAGGGGAAAGAGGAAGAAGGGGAAGGCGAGAGAGGAGGAGAGAAGGAGAGAGAGAGAGAGAGGGAGAGAAAGGAGAAGGAGAGAGACAGAGAGAGAGAGAGAGGGAGAGAGAGAAAAGGAGCGAGAGAGAGAGGGAAGAAGAAAGGAGAGAGAGAGAGAGAGAGGGAAAGAGAAAGGAGGAGAGAGAGAGGGAGAGGAAGAGAAGAGGAGAGAGAGGAAGAGAAGAGGAGAGAGAGAGAAGGGAGAGAAGAGAGAGGAGAGAGGAAGAAAGGAGAGAGAGAGAGAGGAAGAGCAAAGGAGAGAGAGAGAGAGGGAAGAGAAAGGAGAGAGAGAGGAGGAGAGGAGAGACAAGGAGAGGAGAAGAGAAGAGAAGGAGAGAGAGAGAGAAGAGAGGAGAGAGGGAAGAAGAAGGTAGAGAGAAGAGAGGGAAGAGGAAGAGGAAGAGAGGAGAGAGGAGAGAGAAGAGAGAGAGAGAGAGAGAGAGAGAAGAGAAAGGAGAGGAGAGAGGAAGAGAAAGGAGAGAGAGAGGGGAAGAGAAAAGGAGAGAGGAGAGGGAAGAGAAAGGAGAGAGCAGAGGGAAGAGAAAGGATGAGAGACGAGGGAAAAAAGAAAGAGGAGGACAAATAATATGTTTACTTTAAAAACATCGGAGAAAAAACTCTTTTTTGCTCCAGTTGTGTGTGTAAGTAAGTGTAATAGTAAGTGTAAGTGTAAGTAAGTGTAAGTGTAAGTGTAAGTGTAAGTTAAGTGTAAGTAAGTAAGTGTAAGTAAGTGTAAGTAAGTTGTAAGTAGTAAGTGTAAGTTGTGTAAGTAGTGTAAGTGTAAGTAAGTAAGTGTAAGTGTAAGTAGTGTAAGTGTAAGTGTAAGTGTAAGTAAAGTGTAAGTAAGTGTAAAGTAAGTGTAAGTGTAAGTAAGTGTAAGTGTAAGTAAGTGTAAGTGTAAGTAAGTGTAAGTGTAAGTAGTAAGTGTAAGTGTAAGAGTAGTAAGTGTAAGTGTAAGTTGTGTAAGTGTAAGTGTAAGTAAGTGTAAGTAAGTGTAAGTGTAAGTGTAAAGTAAGTGTAAGTGTAAGTAGTAAGTAAGTGTTGTAAGTGTAAGTAAGTAAAGTGTTAAAAGTGTAAGTGGGAGG
>BOPP01000251.1:1313828-1372621 GCA_017312745.1 Gryllus bimaculatus
AATCCTATTGCTGGAGCTGCGGACAATGGACATTTTCCCGTCAAAGGACCAAGCAAATTATTATAGAAGCCACGAAGAAACTCCCAGATAAAGATTATTGTGAGAAAAATATGCGCGAATTTTATCAATCCCAAGTGATATTAGATTTTTGTCGCGAAATATTTAGGGTTTTGTGTGTTTTTAATTACCAAGAAAATCACTAACTTGCCAAACACGAAAACCGTCAACTTTCACTATTAATAGACAACATGACATGAGATGATTAAAGCGCCGACTACTAAACGCAAGAAGACATGTAAGAGTGGAGGGTAAGAGAAAAGGAGATAATAAGTAAATCCACATGCCTGGTGGGCGACGAAACTTAGCCCACACATGAGGTGTGTAATTAAAAGAAGACTGCATATCACAAGACAAATCGAGAATATTGCAAATTCTACATAAGACAATGTTGACATTTATATAGATCTAGGTGCTAGACCTAGGAACCAAAGAAGTATGTCGTCATATTGAATGGAGCCTGCAGGGCGAAACGAGGAAAATCAGATAGTGTCATCAGGTGAGAAGTACTAAAGCTGTATACCACAATTCCAATATTGGAAGAAGCAACATAGTAGACTATTGTTTTCACAACTGATAACTATCACCTGTTTCAAGGGATGACAAGAGAATGAGAGAAGGCACACATGCCGAGAGGCAAGTGCGATCAATCAAAAAAATTAGCCTTTCGCAATTATAAAAGAGCAAGACAGATAACGAAGATGAAAAGTGTGAATAAATATTTTAATAGAGTTCCCCCTACAGAAACAAGCCAGGTGATAATCCCTTTGGCCTCGATGCTATGGACAGAGAGAATATTAGCAACAATCCTTCCTATCAACAAAGGAAGCGCTCCCAGTAGTGAAGATCATCCATCTACATGGCTGAAGAATTTTATGACAAGTAAAGTTAGGAGAGTTAAAGATGTAAAGATTAAAGACTGTAAACCCTCAAAGAGAAAAAGAGAGCAAAAAGCAAAATAAAGAATCTGACTCTCAAGACAACTTATACAAGTCAATAGAAGCATATTCTGCTCCAAACCAAAAGAGCCGGAAGAGAAAGGAGTAGACTATGAGAGGCGTGCTCCAACCAAGACAAACTTTACACCCAAACATACAAACCAGAGATTCAAAAGTGACATTCCTGTGAAGAGACAAATAAAATCTTACATATCTACAAACACGGAGAAAAAACTATTTTTTGCTCCAGGTTTGTGGAGCATCGTGTTGTAAGCAGTTGTAAGTGTAAGTCAGTTGATAAGTTGTTAAGTCAGTGTACAGGTAAGGCAGTTTGTAAGTTGTAAGTGCAGGTTAAGTGTAAGTCAGTTGTAATGTAAGTCAGTGTAAGTGAAGTCCAGTGTAAGTGTAATCAGTGTAAGTGTACAGTCAGTGTCAAGTGTAAATCAGTGTTAAGTGTAATGTCAGTGTAAGTGTAAGGTCATTGTTAAGTGTAAGTCAGTGTAAGTGAAGCCAGTGTAAGTGTAAGTTCAGGTAAGTGTAGTCAGTGTAAGTGTAAGTCCAGGTAAGTTGTAGTCAGTTAAGTGTTGTAAAGTCAGTGTAAGTGTAAGTCAGTGTAAGTGTATCAGTGTGAAGGTAAGTCATGTAAGTGTAAGTCAGGTAAGGGTAAGTCAGTGTAAGTGTAAGTCAGTGTAAGTGTAATCAGTGTAAGTGTAAAGTTCAGTGTAAGTGTAAGTCAGTGTAAGTGGTAAGTCCAGTGTAAGTGTTAAGTCAGTGTAAGTGTAAGTCAGTGTAGAAGTGTTACGTCCAGTCGTAAGTGTAAGTCCAGTGAAGTGAAGTCAGTGTAGTGTTAAGTCAGTGTAAGTGTAAGTCAGTGTACGTGTAAGTCAGTGTAAGTGTAAGTCAGTGTTAAGTGTAAGTCAGTGTAAGTGTAATCAGTGTAAGTGTAAGTCAGTGTACAGTGTAAGTCCAAAGTGTAAGTGTAAGTCAGTGTAAGTGCTAAGTCAGTGTAAGGTAGTCAGTGTAAGTGTAAGTCAGTGTAAGTGTAAGTCAGTTAAGTGTAAGTAGGTAAGTGAAGTCAGTGTAAGTGCTAAGTCAGTTTGTAAGTGTAAAGTCAGTGTAAAGTGTAATTCAGTGTGAAGTGTAAGTCAGTGTAAAGTGATAAGTCATGTGTAAGTGTAAGTCAGTGTAAGTGAAGTCAGTGTAAGTGTAAGTCAGTGTAAGTGTAAGTCAGTGTAAGTGTAAGTCAGTGTAAGTCAGTGTAAGTCCAGTGTAAGTCAGTGTAATTTCAGTGTAAGTCAGTGAAGTCAGTGTAAAGTGTAAGTGTAAATTCAGTGTAAGTGTTAAGTCAGTGTAAGTCAGTGTGAAGTGTAAGTGTAGAGTCAGTGTAAGTGTAAGTAAGTGTAAGTGTAAGTAAGTGTAAGTGTAAGTAAGTGTAAGTGTAAGTAAGTAGTGTAAGTAAGTGTAAGTGTGAAAGAGTAATGTGTAAGTGTAAGTGTAAGTAGTAGTAGTTAGTAAGTGTAAGTGTAAGTAAGTGTAAGTATATGTAAGTGTAAGTAAGCTGTGTGTAAGTGTGTAAGTGTCAAAGTGTAAGTGTAAGTAAGTGTGTAAGTGTAAGTGGTAAGTAAGTGTAAAGTGTAAGTAAGTGTAAGTGTAAGTAAGTGTAAGTGTGAAGTAAGTGTAAGTGTAGTAAGTGTAAGTGTAAGTAAGTGTAAGTAAGTGTAAGTAAGTGTAGTAGTGTAAGTAAGTGTAAGTGTAAGTAAGTGTAATGTAAGTAAGTGTAAGTAAGTAAGTGTAGTGTAAGTAAGTGTAGGTAAGTAAGGTAAGTAAGTGTAAGTGTAAGTAAGGTATATGTAAGTAAGTGTAAGTGTAAGTAAGTTGTAAGAGTAAGTTAAGTGTAAGTGTTAAGTAGGAGTGTAAGGTAGTAAGTGTAAGTGTAAAGTAAGTGTAAGTGTAAGTGTAAGTTGTAAGTAAGTGTAAGTGTAAGTAAGTGTAAGTGTAAGTAAGGTGTAAGTAAGTAAGTAAGTGTAAATTAAAAAAAAACGTTAAGTAAGTGTAAGTGTAAGTAAGGTAAGTGTAAGTAGTAAGGTAATAAGTGTAAGTGTAAGTAAGTGTAAGTGTAAGTAAGTAAGTAAGTAAGTGTAAGTGTAAGTAAAGTGTAGTGTAAGTAATGTAAGTGAGTAAGTAGTAAGTGTAAGTGGTAAGTAAGATGTGTAAGTGTAGTATAAGTGTAAGTGTAAGTAAGTGTAATGTTAAGTAAGTGTAAGTGTAAGTAGTGCTAAGTGTAAGTAAGTGTAGGTAAGTAAGTGTAAGTGTAAGTAAGTGTAAGTAAGGGTAATGTAAGTAAGTGTAAGTGTAAGTAAGTGTAAGTGTAAGTAGTAAGTGTGAAGTAAGTGTAAGTGTTAAGTAGTGTAAAGTGAAAGATAAGTGTAAGTGTAAGTAAGTGTAAGTGTAAGTGTAAAGTAGTTGTAAGTGAAGTAATTGTAAGTGGTAAGTAAGTGTTGTAAGTAAGTGTTGTAAGTAAGTGTTGTAAGTAAGTGTTGTAAGTAAGTGTTGTATGTGTTGTAAGTATGTGTTGTAAGTAAGTGTTGTTTGTAAGCGTTGTAAGTGTTGTTTGTAAGCGTTGTAAGCGTCGTAAGCGTCGTAAGCGTCGTAAGCGTTGTAAGCGTTGTAAGCGTTGTAAGTCTCTTCTCCCCCGCGCATCGTACACTACACACTATATTTCGTCGTGCCTGTACACTCGGCCCTTCATTTACATAAAATGTATATAATTGTCGTGATAAATTCACGGCAAATGACATTAGTACCTATCTGCGTATAGCGCAACAAGGATGGGGACAATTGGATGTTGAGAAGTTAGATTTGGAAGATCGAGCAGTAAATGTAAGCGGACGCGAACAACAATTGGAATTCTTCCATAGATACTGGAAATTGCAGAGAAGCGTGTGAGGAATTAGATTCCTAGTAAATGTAGACCAACATACCGAAAAAAGTATCCTGTAGAACAGTAGGTACTATTTGTCGTAGTTGAATCGGGAAGGTAAAGTCCTTGCCTCCTTAGGGATAAAGTCTTTCATTTTCCGATTCAATAATGAAGGGGTGTCCGTTCTGAAATAAATGTAGTTTACTAAACAAGTACTTTTCACGTTTCCTGCTTGTCGGAAGTAACGATTTTCACTCCTAATAAGATTGATTTTGGGAATGAATCGCTATTCTCTCTCAGTTTGTGAGGACGGTTCTCCAAATAAAAATGCATTGAAGCAATTCTTGGGGATGCGCGCTGCGTCTCATCTCGCTCCCGCTCTTTGCCGCTGTCGCGCCTTGCCCTACTTTGCGTGCCCTGGGCGCTGCAGCGCAGAGAGGCGGTGTCGCGCGTAGAGGCCCTTACGTAAAGGAGCGAAGTGTGCTTTCCCGGAAGGAGCTCTGGCTTCTGCGACGCGAGGCTTATCTGAAACACGTCGTTTCATTCTTGCACGATAGCTTCTACGAACTGCGTGACACCGGCATCAACAACGCATTTCTTAAAATACGATATAAACAAGCGTCGTACGCAAGACGTAGATGAATACAGACCGATCTCATTTCAACAATTATTGAATAAAATCAAGTAAGTTAATAAATCCTTGTACGCCACAGGATAACTTGTGTGTGTATCCGTCCGTCCATCCATCCATTACTTAAGATGCAAACCACTTCCGGCTTACCCTTGGGCAAGCGTAGTGTCATTTGACACGACTCGGTTTGCTACGTACTTTTTTCTGGCCATTTTTTCGTATCCGTCTAACCTAATCTCAAATAATTATATCTCCAAAACAAACGTTGAGATAGGAAGAGGCCGTAGCTCGAAAGAAGCTTCATAAGTAAGAGCAGTGACCACCCAATTCATCATTTTTACTGTTTAAGCTTTTTGATATGGTTTACCTGACATTTGTCGATGAAGTCACGCATGGTTGAAGTATAGAGTGACAAAAATTTCTTTGCGTAACAGCTTGCACTGCATATATTTTTAAGAAATGAAAATACTTTTGTAACTGTAAAGCGTTGAAACTTCCACATTATCCTAGGGAAACATTACTCCCAGTATCGATTTTATTTGTAGCCTAATTAGCAGGCTACCATGAGCGGTCATTCTCAGGACTGGTTTGCAGATATTTATGGATGAAATTTATAAACCAAATAAAAATGAATGCTGTCACAAACAATAGTATCATATTTATAGAATTAGTATCATCCCAAACGCATTTTATTATAGAAGTTGATTTTCTGGTTCAAGGGGACATACGAGAAAAGAAAGCTAAATCAAACTGAACCGTTTAAGTAATTGGTATGAAGCTCTCATATTTGTAGCGCTTTCACTGAACAACTTTTGCAGACCTAGGTCTTCGAGAGTACTTTCACAGTGAATATATTCTCCGGCGCTGCGATTTCTGGCAACGTACATTTTCACAAGCTTCCTTATAACTTTCGTTTCGTTATTAAATTTCAAATTTACTTCGAGAAAGTAACTTTTTGCGACACGATGTGGATACTAAGATAAAATAATGCCGTCTCAAAAAGTAAGTTATTCTTATAATTAGTTAAGTATTATTACGATTTTATAATATTGAGGTAGTACTTTTATATGGTATATTTATATATAACTAATATTTCAAAATTTATGAATTGCTTTAAAACTAATAAGTAATTTAGGAAATTGTGGTTTCCTCTATAGTCGTGAGAAAAGTTATGCAAATCCACAAGGCATCACAATTGCATCAGAATGTCTTCTGGGAGTCCACATAGCCCATTTAAGTGCACAAGAGTCGCAGTATTAATAAATGAAAAAGTTCGAACAGCTCAAATTCAGTGTAGCAACTTCCATCTACTACTGCGGATTATTGTGTCACATTGCCCAATGATTTCAAAAAAGAAAACCAAACATCCTATTATTTTCCTAAATTCGTTTAGTTCGTAAGTTTAACATTCGGTGAAGAAATGAATCATCGGTATGAAGCGTTCATTCCACGGGAATCGACTCGTACAGTCAAAAGTACAAAATGGCGAAAGTTGTCCTTCTCCCGGATCAGAGCGTAAAAGAGCTCCTCCTGTCTGTTCGTGTGTTGCGGAGGAGCCAAATGCGTTCGTGACTGGGCTTTAGGGTTTCGGCCGGGAGCGCGGTGGGCGGGCCGCCGAGTTCATGCCCGCGCATGCCCCTTGAAATGCTTTTGCAACGCACGTCCGCGGAAGAGTGACGGCAGCCAAGCGGAGGTCCCCTCGTCCGCGCCCGTCCCGCGGCTGGCCTTGCCATTACTTTCTCCAGCAAGAGCCTCTAAGACAGCTCGTGGCGGTCGCGCTCTTTCTCTGCGCCCTTTGCTCTCCGTCACACAAGCCATTGGAAAGAGGAGTACAGTAAATCAAAACGTGCCATTTCCCGCAAACGTTGGAAACTTTCCATCTGGATGGGTGTTGGCTAATTAATGTATGATATCTACGCGACTGAGTATCTGTAAGCAAAGTATTTCTCCTTCCATTCCTGTATCTTCGATTATTTGTATTTCTACACAGGATTCAATTTTAACCAACAAATGTACCGCAATGAATAATCAATTGTACCGTAGCTCGGGTAAATAGAGTGTGAAACTCGGTACAGAGCATCCTATTCCAAATATTCCAGGATATCCCTTACTAATCTTGGCTGTTTAATTGGCTCTGTGATTTCAGTACTGTACGCAAAAACAATTTCTAATTCCGATATTCGAAGATTATTCATTATAAAATAGAAAGAGGGGAGTTCATAACACTCCACAAGTCCACAACCAACCCACGCTTTTATCGCATCCGGTTCCTTCGCCCCGTTGTTTCGGACAGGTAGTGAACTTGTCTCCTCCATTCGTGAAATAATTATATGCGTCGTCATTGTCAACAATATTATTTATTAAAAAGCAGCTTTCGATGGTTTAGCCATAATCAGTTTTCTGCTGTATGGAAGCCACAAAAACTACTACCTGTGGCTTTCATAGAGCAGAAAACTGATGATGGTGATGACAGCCATCGAAAGCTGTTTTTAATAAATACTATTGTTGGCAATGACTACGCCTATAATTATTTCATTAGAAATGCCAAAGATAACTCGCCACACCTATACCCTCCATTCGTGTTGAATGCCGACGCTCTCAGCACTTCCTTCATCTCTGCAAATGCTGCAGTACCTTCATTAGTATTTCTTATATAAAAATAATTTTTCACTCAACTCCAATAAACATCTTATACGACAATGAATTAAATCAATCTTTATATTAGGCTTATGATTAATACACATTCTGTAACATATTATATTTATACAATGAACCACTTTATTCGTGAATAACACAATGAAACCACCTTCACGTTTATCGAAATGCTTACAAATCCACTTGCCCCATCGTTGCGCATGTATTGATAGGTTTGTTTTATGCAGGAGCGCGATCTAGCTCATGTGTAAATGTTCATGTGAGCATTGGCCCATTCGCGGGTCGAGTTCCCTGCCCTCGCCCTCATCTTCGTCCTCGTCCTCATGGGCCACTTCTCCAAGCTCCCACAACAGCGCGCTCAGCGCAGGACTGTTTACAAACAAGCGCGTCGTTTCGCAAGTCGGCCGGCGCCGGCCCCGCCACGCTCCGCGCCGGGCGGAAGAGGAAGCGACGGCGACGGCGGCGCGGGGCCGGGGTGGCGGTGGCGCCCGCAAGTTCAAGCAACTCTCAGCGGGCCTCCACGTGTGGCCTGCTCAAAATGCAAGGGCGACGGAATGAGCGCGTCCATGGGCTGCCGTTTCGCAAGGCACCCGGCGCTCTGCGCGCGTTTCTATTGTCCCCTCGGCCTCGGCTACTGGCGCTTCACAGATTTCAACATTTATGAGCGGTATAGAAACACGCTCTAAGGCGGCAAACTGAAGAAATATAAATATACGTCTCGTTATGTACGTCATCACAATAAATTCTATACAATATAGATACAAGAAATATACAAAATTGTCATATTTTTTCCATTTGCCTATTATTTGTAATCGAAAGCTTAATTTCTACTGGTAATAATATATCGAATAAAATGTCATCTTTAAAAACGCCAACAGTAACGAAAGTCCTTTTCAATATTATAAATAACCTCCATCCCACCACCCACAGCGACGGTGGAAACATTTTACAGCACATCTAGGTAATCGTTCCCGTCCAGAAGCAGCAAACGGAAACGATGTTGAGGCAATATCTTAATGGGAGCCAACGCCAAGAGCAAGAGCAAGAACAAGTGTAGCCCGCCAGAGAGCCGCCTCGGGAGCAGGGCGGCCGCGCCCCGCTGGCCCGCTGACCGCCGCTGCTCCGGCGCAGGCGGGGAGGCGCACGGCGACGCGCTTGGCGGCGCTCCCCGCCCCGCGCCTTCGCCCGCGAGTCAACGGCCACGTAGGCGGCGCCACTTCCGTGATGTGGTCGCTGACCCCGAGGTCCGGAGCACTGGCCTCGTGCTCCGCCCCGCCCCGCCCCGCCCCGGCCCCGCGGGGGAGCGAGGCGGGGACGACCCCGCCACTGACCCAGAAGCCGGGCGACCAGGAGGGCGGCGCGAATCCGGGAGCGCGGGGAGCAGGGACCGCCGCTGACCGCTGGCCGCCAACGCGGCTATTGGGCCATCGCCGCCGCGAGCACTCTCACCTCGGCCGCGAATAGGGCAGGTGTCATAGGAGAGCAACGTGGGAGAGAACCCGTTTGGGGAGCCAGAGGGAAGGAAGGCGAAGGCGGAGATGCGGAGCGCCGTGAGAAGCGCGCCGGTGGCGGAGTGGCGGGGCTGGCGGCGGCCCAGCGCCGGGCGCCGGGCGGCTGGCGACGAGCGAGAGGGCGAGCGCGGGCGAAAGCGCTCGTCGCGCCGTCCAATTTCGCTTTCTGACGACGACTCGTCGCCTCCGCCTAGTGCACCTGCCGCCACCCCCGTCCACGACCACCTTGACCCAGCAGCCGCTTAGGTTACCTCTCGCTCGACGCCTTTCTTTACTGTTCACCTAAGAAACTAAAATGTATAACTATCCGTCTCTCTGCTCTCAGAGTTGGATAGAATTCACTGAAGTACATTTCCGCTGGTGACAATTACAATGTACTTTTTTCGAGATACGCGAATTCATGGGGTTTTTTTACACACTTTCGCTCTAACCTTAACAACTATCTATAGTTATAGTTATTGTCGTCATTAGGTCGATACAAAGCAAAAAACTCAGTTCGTTATTTGTGATATCGTCCGTGTCTCTTTGCATACTTTTTGTGATACAACCTTTTCATAAGAAACGTCGTTTTAAATAAGAAATACCTTTTCTTATAACAAAGAATACTCAGACGCCCTCTTTAGCTTCGATTCTTCTTAACGGACTAAGTTAAATCGTTAACGGACAGGGTCTGTTCAAGTAGTATTTCGTTCCTATTCCTAGATTACGTTAAATCAACATATCCGAACCGTACTGCGAAAACCTGTTCAGGTCGAGATAAGGAGTTGTTATGTACTACAACATATTTTCACGATGAGTGTGCGGTGGGCGCGGGGCCCAGCAACCTCCGCGGCGGCGCTGGGAACTGGACGGCGCGTGGGGACGCAGGCGACACGGGCGCGCCTTCGCGCTCGCCGCCCACGTGACGTTATGAAGACGTGCTCCACGTGACGCGAATTTGCACGAGGGGCACCCGGTCATGCTTCCCTCTGGCCACAAAGGGTGGACATGACAGGAACATTCACGTCACATGTGACGCCAACGTTCGTGTCATGCCTTCTCCCCTCCAGAGCGCGCACATACCTTCAAACACACACACACACACACACACACACACAACCACAATACAAAAATGTTATTGGGATTTAAAAGAGTGGAGGAAATTCATGGAAACGTTTCGGATAGAAATAGATAATTACGAAAGGAATATGCACATTCTACGTATAAAACCAGTAAAAAGTAAATATTAATTCAAAATTTTACAGACGCTATAATTTTTTCGATAGAATACCAAATCCCAACGTGAATATTGTGGCTCATCAGTTGCTGGACTAGTTAGGTCCTGAAACGCGTGAAACACATCACATTACGGAAGATCAGACTGGGCGAAGATGTTGCGAGAAGTTTTCAACGCACACTGAACCACACAACGAAATAGCGAGGCCCACTCTACCAGTACTTCAAAAGGCCTAGCTACATCCCTGCTCAACAGAAGCGAGCTTCTTTCACGGGCAGTAAATTTAAGAGCGCCTAGATGAAAACGATGGATTTCAAAGAGTGCAAATAAGAAGAACGTCTGTATCTCAGCAAAGCTCTTGCCGCAGGCGCCGCAAAACGAAATGTAAGGGCGTGTGTGCGTGCTGTTGTGCTGTTGTTTTGAGAATGCGCGCGGCTGTAGGAGCGGCGACGTGTTCGGCCCAGACGATGCGTCTGCGAGCGGTTCGGGTGACGGCGCGGGCATCGCCTACTCGTATTGTAATGTGGTGCTCAAAGCATTATACCCGCACACACTTTTAAAGGTCCATATTTGTCCATAACTGTGCGTTATTGTGTTAAATATATTTATTAAAAATACACTAACTGTATCCGATCGTATCAATCCACGTCTGTGGCTGCGTGTAGCGCTGGTTGCCGAGAGTGTGGATTCGCGCCCCACCTTAGCCTTGGGTGATGGCGCCTCACACTTGGCGTTTCCCGTGAGCGCACTGGCCTGCCATCATCACAAATCATCTTTCACCCCCTTTTGATCCTCTTGCTACCCTTAATACAGTGTAAGACACAGGCAACCTATCGTAGTTATCCAGTCGCACATTAAAAGGAAGGACATGAAGTCTTTTACATACATTTCTTCTTTGATACCTAATACTGTCAAATTAATTAGTGACTAAATGATGTATTATAATAAAACTATTTCTAAGCTACTGTCAAATCATTTTAGCATTTGAACATTCCTTGTTTCGCTAGTTTCAATGTTAATATTTTCAGGTAAGAGAGAGGATAAATAAGAGATAAAAGGATATAAAGTGGAGACACAAAGGTAGAAAGAGAGACAAAGGTACAAAAAGAGACCTAAAGAAAAGAAAAAAAAGAAGAAAAGGGGAAAAGATGAAAAAATACGAAGATAAAAGAGGTAGTATAATAGGGAAAAAATATATTTGGAAGTGCTTGAGAGGCAGACGGTTCTAGAATACGAGTTTGTCTATCAAATCACTATCACTTCTACACACACACACACACACACACACACACACACAATATATATATATTAATTATATATATATATATTATATCTATAATTATATATATTTATATATATATATGTATATATTATATAGACGTCCAGCGACTTTGCCAGGGAAATGGAAGATGATCTTATTCGGAAACTGGCAATGGAGGGTTTTTGAGGGCGTTAGCAGTGATAAAGATATCAGCACTCGGTTACTACAGCATACCGATGAGTAGAAAACAATAAACACTAGCAAGCAAAAATAGAAGGGAGAGGAACTAAGCACGCGCCATGTCGGCTGAGGGCAAAAGGCACAAAGAAGAGAAAACGGCCGAGGCGCCAGTTTATCTCTCACTGCCACAATTCACCCGCGAGGCAGACGCCGTGTGTTCAGGGGCTGCGGCAAGAGGTGTGGGTGGAAGGGGGAAGGTGGGGAGGGGGGTGGGGAGGGGGAGGGGAGGGGAGGGGCAGCGGCGACCCGGAGACCGACGCCCGGCGCTGCGCCCTTGACCGCGACCGCAACGGCAGCGACCGACCCCTTCCGCTCGCGGCCATGGCCACCACTCTCACTGCCACCCACATCCACATCCACGCGCGCCGCACAAGCAGCCACGTTACTCTGGCCAAGAGTACTACTCCATAACTCTTCTACACAACTCACTTCAACGGAATATTTGGGTTCATCACCATGGCTAATTCACTGTCGCTCTCATTGGAAACATACCTTTTCTTCATTAAAACTCATCGACTCTTTCGGTACTTAGCGAGTACAATTCAACATTACGAGCATCACGTTTTGTAACGCAGTCACTTTACAAATAAGTTGATAAAGAAAAAGAAAACATACAAACTGAAGGATATCTGCTAAAGTCGATAATAAAAATATTCAAGGAAAATAAACGTTGAATCTTTTGACAATTTTATTAATATTTTGTTACATTTATTATAAAATTTGGATTGCTTTATTGACAATTTGGAAGGATGATTTAGATGAAATGGAATAGGTGACGTAGGAAAAGTTGTCGGGACGAAATGACTCGGGTGGGATTCAACAGTTTATGAAGAGACGATGAAAGTAGCTGGTGAAAGATAGCTTGGGTGCAACGATAAGGCAAAACCTTTTATTGTTCAATTAATTGAGTCACGTATACATAACTCAGGCAAAAATAGAGTTGTAGCTTTCCTTTTATCGAAAGTTTCTGTAGCTGTGTGACGAAGAAACATCAGGCAGGCGGAGTAAGTAGCTACGGCGAAGGGGATACGTCATGATCCTTTACTTCACTCCCAGTGTGCGAATTAAATTAGACCCAGGTACGGGGGACACCGTTGGCTGGTCGGCAAAGTCGAACAATCGTCTTAAATTCCGAATATATTCATATAAAACTCATAAAACGTACTGATAGAAAATGTCCTAATAGTAGTATATACAGTGATAATTAGAAAAATGTGACGTCAATCAAGTTACAAAAATAAATACTATTTCGGCTACACTTCCATGGGCGAGTTGTACATGGTTTTAAGTCCTCAAACATATGCATGTAGTACACTCAAATTGAATTGGTAATTCGATAAAGCGATATGTTAAAAATTCGTAATATTTTTCTTACCAAATGAAAGAAAAGTCTCTCTTGTCCATCAGATATAAGGGGAAACTATTTTAAATTAATTATAATACCTCGTCAACGCTAAACCCGGTGAATGTGTTAAAGCTGTATATGGAATTATACTGCAAGCCGTCATAGAACATGTTTACAGCGAACAATGAGAAATAAGCACATTAGGAGATAAATAGCAGGCGCGTATACAACCCGCAACACACGTTGAAATCTGTTATAACTCTGATGGGCCCGGCAGCTATGGAACTATGTAGATTTTGCTGACCCTAAATTAACCCGAGAATATTCCTCGTGCCGTAATCTTCAAAATAGTACCTTAGGATTCACCCACACTTACACATAGTCTTGTAGAAATGTGGAAATAAGATCCAGCATGAAGCTCTTACCTTTTTAAACAATTGAAAAGTTTATTTATAAAGCGACATATCTTCAAGAAAGACAATTTTTCAGGAAGGGATAGTATTCACAATCAGAATTGTATTTCAGCCTAGGATTCAACAGTTTTCTGGTCCGGTTTAATATAGTAATACCGTCATTTTTAAATAGCATATTTGCTATCATAATGGAGAAGAACCTTAAAGAGTATTGATAAGTAAATGTAGAACAAACGGAAATGGAGGTACGAACGTCACTTTGGAAATAAGTTCTTTAAATACGTCCAAAAGGCGGAATGCTCGCAAGGGTCCAAGTAGTTTCTAAAAAAACCTCTTCTTGTCCAGAACGAAGTCTCCTCGCAGCTCGTGACAGCTGTGCACTAGAACTAAAGCCCCTAAATGTGCTACTGCTGGATAGGGAATTACCATCCAGGTCTGTATCAAACCCATGACGAAAAAGACAAAATTGGAGTAAAAAAAGTTGGAAATTGGAATCCAGTTTAAAGCTACGCTTGCGGAATGTTGGAGCGGGTCCAATTACGTTTCTCGGAGTTTTGCATCGTTCCGCGGGGCGCCGGGGCTTGAGGGTGGGGGTGNNNNGCGACGAGGCGCACCCCGCGCACGCACTCGCGTCGCGGCGGCGCACGCAGCTGCGTAGTAGCGTGCGTGCACGCGCAGTGACGCGCTTTCTGGCGGCGCGGCGTGCGCCTTCTGGGAACAGCGCAGGCGGCGTGGCGCGGCGCGGCGACAACAGCGGCGCTGCTGCTGCTGCTTGGCATCGCTCCCCGCCCCTCCGCTGAAAGGAGGCCGCGCGCCCCCCGCCCCCGCACGTTGAGAGAGTGCCACTTCCACGCGCGGTCGCCTTGGCAGCGCCTCGCAGAGAAAAGCCCTCGTGAGGTGGCTTAGAGGCGCTGGCTCATGATTCAACCACGGCGACACCAATTTCATTTTGAGTTAAAATCTTTTCAAGACAACAGACTCTCCTCAAATTGCATAATTCTGACAACCATTTTAGTTTCATTATTACACTTACGATAGAATTAATGATATAATGTAATACTTCCCCTGACCGCATTTAAAATTTAAGGTTATCAAAGTATTATACATTTTAATGTATTTCATCTTGCTCGTTTCCAACTATATTATCAATAAAAAATGAAATCTCGAGATTTTTGGGCCGATCATCAAATTTTTCTGACTTGCTGATAGCCAAATTGATCGATTTGATTGATTTGCGCTTGCTTTATTTAAATAAAAACTACTTTCTGACCATTTCAATAATACATACTGAAACTTACAACACAACATGCTTTATACGAATTTATTTATGTCAGCATCTGACAACATGCAATTCATCTAGAAGGACTGTTTACCTTTCTATCGATTATGTACTCCCCAATTTCACCTTGGTTTTACTTCGGATTTTCATTTTGCAATTTGAAATTTGGGTGATAATCGTGTTCAAGTGTCATTACATCTTATATAATTACTTACTTTTATATAATTACTAATTATAATATAACATAATTTATAATTGGTTATTAGTTTTTATGGTTTTTCTTCGAAGCATTGACGTTTAGTTATCGTAGTCATTATTTTTCATATCAGTGAATTTCTTTTAGTGACTCGTATTCTTTTCAAACTACTCCGCCTTGCGTGTATTTATTATTTTTATACGATTATAATTTAAAATACTAATAAAACTGCTATTAGGAAATGAATCAACTTGACAATGAAAATATTAGTAAGAAAATTTCTCTTTTTTACAACAAATTGATATTTGAACTCAAGCGTGAATGTAATTTTGAAGTACTATATACTAAAAAAGGCACGGAATTTAGATTCTTTAGAGTGTTACCGAAACCGTTGTTAATGAAACCGAAGTATTGTAAGTAAAATAACGAGCACCGGGATTTAAACATTTTCTAGTAATTAACAAATAATTTGGACATAATTCCTTCACTTCCTGTAACGGTTTAAAGAAAAGAATTATTATAAATATAACAATAAAGCAACACATCATTAAAACTTACTTTTACATTATTGTTATTAATTTAAATTATTATGACTTAAATTGAGCACACGTATCAAAACAATATTGCAAACTAGCTTTAATTTTAGGCACGAGAAGTGCTTATCAGTTAAAGTCTCATGATAAAATGCCAATTGTAATTTGAAAACTAGTCCACTCCCGTGCCAATTTGATTTTCGCAATATAAGAAAATATTCCGAATCCTCGATGAAATAACCATCAAACGCCATGATGTACAATTGGCTAGATACATTAACTCTCTAGAAGTACGCACCGTAAAAAACCAAAACAAACAAATTGACAGAGTTTCCACGAGTAAAGGTAATCTCGAAACGTCTTTGCAAATGATTTCCTCCTGAGTATTGGCGGAACGTCCTCCCGAGTAAATAAAATTGGCTGATGATTCAGCCTCATTTGCTGCCCGGCTTCACTTACATTGCACGGTCATTTCTGTATTTTAAGTTTACATATTATGAAGTTACACAAACAAAGACAATTTATTGTTTTAAATTGAGGACATACAGCGCTTATTATAAAATATATGTTAATTTACGATGCGCGCACAAATTACAAGATAACAATGCAGTCACCAGCCGTGTGAGAGCTTTCTACGGTTTCGTTGGACATCCAGGAACTCAAAAAAAATCCACCGCCTATTCTCACACTGCGCATATCGATCGAATTCTCAAGATTAGCGCGTCACTGCTCACGACAGAGTCATGCAACAACTAGACAGCAAGGAAGTGGCCGACGGCCATTAAATAATTGCATTCATGTGCAGCATTATTGTTGGTAAACTATTTTTGATATTCTTGTTATGTAAGGAACTGTTGTATTGTAATATATAAAGTTGAAATATTTAATTTATTGCAGTGTTGTACGTGACGCGACAGAGATTTAGCAACTTTGAAATTGCCATTTTACGTATAGGTTTGCGACCTTCAGTAGCCACGTGTACAACATCCTACAAAATTGCGGGACGGATCATGTTCTTTCTGGCGCGTTACCGCGCGATTTATAAATCACCTGAGACGTTGTGTCATCTTGCCAAATCTCTTTCGAAATAATGGGTGCGGAATTGGGGCATTTTAAAAATTGTTGACGTTAGGTTAAATTTACAATTACAAACCGTGAAGCTAAAGCTGACCACCAACGATACTGTCCGTAAGCGTTGAGGGAACACGAATGCAGCTTGACAGATGCCAATTGACGGGGGAGCACATAATCAAATGCCCCCTCGACAGAGGCACATAGCAAGAATGGTTGCAATCCTTAACCTAGGGACCAAGAACGAATTCCAGAAACACTTCTCCCTTTTTAGGACGAATGAAGCAAAATCCGAAGTGCAAAGGAATATGAGAGTGAGAGCGTATTTCGAGTTCCCAGGCGGGTTAACTAATTTGATCGTCATTTCCGAGTGTGAACTGCACGTAATAGGCGGGATATAACCGCGTTCCTTCCCAGTTAGAACGTGAGACTCATCGCTGACCTATATGTAGCTACGGAGATTTTTCAACTCTTTGAAACTCTTCGCCCCAGCGGAAACAAGCTGTAAGCTCCCGGCTGGGATAGCGATATATATGACTAGGGCATGCATTCTACATGTGTTAGCCTGAGTGTATGTATGAAAAGGGAGCGATAGAGACAAGTGCGAGAGGAGCAGATCGCACGCAGATCGTCGGGTCTCGAAACAGAACCGCCTGGCCAGAAACGCTGCAGTAGCAATAGTTGCTGCACAAATACTGGAGCAGGGGCGACGCTGAATGGGAACGTCAGCGATCGATGCGAAATGAAAATGCTCGGTTCCCTTCATCAATATTCCAGACTGATCTCCCGTCAGATGTCTTCCTGAGGGCCGTCACCTTCGCAGAGTACAAACTGCGGACGAATGAGAATATTCCAGACACGTCTGCGCAGTTTGCTGGTTTCTAAGGCTGCGCAGCGTCATCACCCGGCGACGTGGGAACTTGGGCTGCGCAGGGCCAAGCCCTCGCCCCCACCGCTGCCCAACGGCCGGCCGCCCGCCTGCGCCCCGCTCACAACCTCCGCCATTTACATATTTATCTTCACACGAACGCGTGCATTTGAGAATTATTTAAATTGATGAGCATTCGTCCATTAACGTGAGTGAACAGGCCCGTGATTACGGCCAGCTGTCCCCGGGGACTTGAGGCACTACGTGCGGTGATGGGCGAGAAGGCTGCTGCTTGCTGCAGCAACTGCTCGGGAGTCCATGGGAACCGGAGATCTGGCTGCAGTGCACCGAGATGCTGTACATGGCGGCGGCGGTGGATGAGAGGGGGAGTGAGATTGGGAAGCGCTGTGGCGGAGATTGTAGCGATGGCGGTCGCCACTTCGAATACAGCATCCGTAGTCTCAATTGCAAGTCTGGATTCTCCTCGGTAGGATGTGGCGTTCCGACTTTTACTTTCTATCTATTACGAATCTATCTGAACTGGTGACTATTGCTATTTGAATTCGATTCTCAAGATATCAACAAGGTTTCAAAATGATAACTCGTTATGAAGGCATGCTAACACATATAACACATCTCGATGACATTATGAAGGTGTCACTTGGCACCGCATATTTCCACATTCATTATCTTACTCGATCATCCACTAGATTTAACTACATTTACCAAACCTTTCTGTGAGCAAAAATTTATAATTATTTCCTCTGTACCTTTATGAAAGAGCCGAATGCATAAAACACTTCCTTTTGGACCGAAGCGAAGAATTTGTCATTTCGAAGACAATTCATAGCCTAATTAAGGAAAGGAATTTACATGCAACTTTTCGTCGATAGAGGCGAAGCACATTTGTGTTTTCATTATTCATCTCAATCCTATTGCTGCCATTGCCAGATTAAATTCTTCTCATACCCAATGACGTAAAGTAGCCATTATACTTGCAAAAGTAAAACAAATGGCGTCCATAATGTCCAAAAATGGGATTGAATGTCTTAAAAAACTTTTCTTTTATACTGCCATGTTAATTAGTTTAAAAACCTTGAATTCACGTGAAAAATTACTTCAGTTAGTGTTTAAAACCAGATCATGTTCACGTTCATTGAACTAAAATAAATCTTTGTTATACTCTTTGTGTTTTATGATTGCACGTGACTTATCAATTAAAAAAAGCGGCGGTGCACTAATACAATGAGTATGCTATACTGACTTCACAAAAAATTGCTGAGTCTTAAAACTCTCATTTACGAATACTGATCTACTTTCCGCTGTACAGAACATTGATGATGGTACGATGGAGTGATATAAGAGCAAAAGTATTAGCAGAAAAATACGTATTGCACGAATGTTGAATGAACTCGTCCAAGAGCGGATGCGCTACGTACTGATTTATTGTATCTCCAAGCATTTGAATTGAGGCTCCCGGACTGGCAGACGGACAGACATTTTGCCGTAAACCAATTATTCGGTTTCAAGAATCCACAAAATGCGCATTCTGCAACATATCGTTAAATTGGAAGCGACTTCTACGTTCAGAGCACGAATGATCCATTTTTCGGTATCAGAGACCTACTTAATATGAATTTTTCTGCCGCAAAATTGCCGTTTCCACTGCAGCATTTCATAACTCGCTCTATTTTCCGTATGTAGTAGTACCGGCCGGGGGGAGGGGGAAGGGGGGGGGCAACGGCAAGGCAAGCGGCAGAAGGTGAGCGGGCCGCGGAAAGGGCGGCCTTCCGTCCGCATTGCCATGCGACAGCCGGACGGCGACGGCGCTGATAGCATCTGCAACGTGCGACGGCGGCGGCGCGGCGGCGGCGACTGCGGCCAGCAAGCGGCGCGCGAGCGGGGGAACCAACTTGACCCGGAGCCACAGTAACTCAAGTCGCCGCCGACTGCCCTCCCGGCCACCCCCCTCCCGTGGCCGCCCACCTCCGGACGCATTTCATGACATCTCTTCCATCGTGCCTCTACAGTTAGTTTGTAAAATTATAGACACACTCCAGCTTTTAAAACACATTTAACAAATTTCAATAATGCTTACACAAAGAACTTCGTTTAGAATATTTAGTAATTGCTGAGGACTTCAACAAAAACTACTTTTAAATTCTGACAGCTTGTCCAGATAACTCTCTCAATAACACAACATCTCAATAACACAACATCAACATAGTAAACAATAATGTTCTAGTAAATTTAAGTACCATACTATTTATCACATATCAGAGAAAGAACAATTTGGCTCACCGTCCAAATTTAGCAACTAGTTTTTAATGGAATGTATGAACTAAATAAAGAAAATGAGCATAGAAGGACAAAAAGCACAAAACAAATTTCGCCACAGTCGAATTCAGGATGAAGAGCAGTATGCCAAAATTCTAAAAAGTAAAAAAAGTAAAAGACACTTTGTGATATCCGTTCTTCAAGATTTGAAGCCGCATTTAGGAAATATCTAATAAATATACCACAAGGCAAGCTTGCCCATTTACACATCGGGTTCCAACGGGCAAAATTCGACTATTGGGCAGGAGGGCTCTGGAGTTGCCAAGTTTTCAAGTTCCTCTTCGTGTGGAAAGAGTATCATCGCGTCTTCCGTCTTCAGGTCGTATCCTCGTATGCCAAGGGTCATTTCAGTATATAACGAGCCAATTGAACGTGCAAAAACTTGAGTCCATTACTGTTGATTAACTCCGCACCTTCCGGTGTCTCTTAAATTAATTTTGAAATTTATTTTTCCGCTCCATTTTTTTAATTTCATCGAGGGTGTTCGCCTTTTAATAACGTAATACCAAGTAAAAACAAGCGAGCAACGATGCCCATTGCTACACAACTAATGAACATTCATTTTCATACAGTTCATCGAACGAGACCTTTATTTGGTGCTCTAATAACCATTCCTTTTCCACCCGTTGACTTCCACAACGATCGCTGCAACGTGATTCGATCGCTCTAACCCAGGTGGCCGCGGCGTCCGCTACGGGTGCTACATAAGGCTGCGCCTCCCGCAGCCACCTGCGCTCGCAACGAAGGGGGAGGGGCGATGTGGCGGCACGGCACATAACAAGCGTCAAGGCAACAGATCGCAGTACAGCTTCTCAACATTCTTTCTCATACAGTTCACTGTTATAGAATGTTGTTTGTCGATCTAACAAAAGTTTCTTTTCAACGACTTGACTTCCGCGAATTAACAGGTCGTGCGATTAACATTAGATTACACTGATTTGTTAGTAAAGGGAAATGGTGATCATCACATTGAAGCGAACGTTCAATAAACTGCTACGTCAACTCACAACAAACCTTCGTGCTTTCCCTACAACGTCATATAGCATGAGATAGTATCCTGTAATGAGGTTCGAGTCATGACGTCCAGTTAGCATGCTTATTACTATACTTGTCGAGCAATTTTGTTATTTTATAAAGTTATCCAAATGCCTTTTACATTCTACAAAATTGTTTTATCATGCCAGGGAAATTATTCTTAGAATTTTTGTAAATTTTTATAAGATTCTTGAAAAAAGATGGAACATTCGCATTAATAACCAACTAATCTTCTTCCTTTTTCTTCGTTATCGTAAATGTTCTACTAGAAACATTAACATATCCTCGTTCTCACAGCTGACCGCTGTACGAGGACGAGTGTCCTATCGTAGTGTTTGATTTCCGGAATTTATCTTTCCTCATCGTTGATTCAAATATTTGCACAGAATGGCGACGAATGATCAGCCATAACAATATAAAAAAATATTCTGAAGTCAATGAACGAATGTTTGCTTCCGTCTATAGCAGATAACATTCAGTTTCATAAATGTGTCTTTTTATAATGCTGCTTCCGTGTTAAACTAGTGTTTAGTAGTGATATGTAAGACTATCTTGCCAGAACAATATGTTTTCCCGATCAATTCTTACAGGTGCTTCAGACTCCTCACTTCAGGAAGCAGACAGTGTAGGAATTCATTTCTGCGACATAACACCTCCTCGGAGCGGAGACCGGTCGTCGTACGGGAAAGAAAGGGCGCTTCGTGAGTTACGTACAATGACCACGGAAGAGTTCACAGAGAATACGGAGAAAGTGGTACGCGCACGTGCGCATGTATGTGTGTGCACGCGAGTATGTGTTTGTAAACGCGTATATAACATTAACCGAAGATTCTATAGAGTAATATATGATAATATATTCGAAATAAAATCAACATCGCGACAAGCGACAGCATCCAAAATTTCAGCTTACAAAAAAGGAGACAAATTATTAGTGTAAGTTGCCGGCCACAGCGCCAGCGTCACGTTCAAGTTCAATGCGATTCTAGACTTGAGTCCGGAAGGAGTTTTGTGTGAGCGTGCGCCCCTTCCATGAAGTGCGGCCACCTCGCTGCCAGCAGCGGGAGCGCCTTCCGCGCAGCCACTGCGATTCGGCGGGGGCCCGGGCGCGCTTCCCGAAATGCAGCGGCGGCGACGGCGGCGCAGAACCGGACGGAGCCGGGCCGGGCCAGCCGCCGAACAGGTCCCATCCATCTCTTTTTTGGCGATGGCCCGTGGGCCGGGGCCGGAGACCGGACTCCCCAAATCCGCGTCCTGACCTGCGCTACGTGGCCGCCCGGCGAGGCCGCCCGCTTTCGGGCCGCTGGCCCGGGCCAACCCGCTCGGGCCGGGCCCGGCCCGGGCCTCGCAAAAACCGGTGGCCCGGCCGCCAAACCTGGAGTGCAGCGCGGTGGGCAGTGGGCTAGGTCAGGCCGAACGTTCACCCGCGGAGACGCGCCCGCCGCGCGCCCGACTCCAAGTCTCTGCTCCTCTGCGCCTGCGCACGCGCACGCGCACGCGCACGCGACTAGCGCCGCCTCCAGCTTCTAGCGCCGCTCTCAACTACTCGACGGCCGCGAGCGTTTCGTTTCAGGGGCGCTTTACAGGCGACTAAAATCAACGTGCGAGACAGTTCACTCCACCACCACTCTCGCAAAACGTTACATGACAAGCTCCGTGATCCGAGCTTCTCATATAACCGAGAAGATTAAACAACAAACTTCTCCCAAGCGACCCCTGAAAATAATAAAAATCATATTATTGCAAGAAAATTTCCGCCACGTGTAGAGAGCGTCGGGTTGTAAAACAGGGCGTTGCGCTTATAAACACCGACCAAAACCGTTCCATTTTAAAATTTTGAAGGCCCGCAAAACCCGTCACAACCTTGTCGGAGCTCGTCATTTCGAGGCTCCCCGCGACCCCCGGGGCGGGAGTGGGACCTGTTGCGGGCATTTTAAAATCCGCACCTGCCCGGCGGGCCAGGTTAACCACATTACGTAAACGGCCGTCTTTTTCGGCGCCGTCTGGGAGGCTCGCGGCGCGGCGCGGCGCGGCGCACGAGCGTTAGTATGCACGGACACGCAGGCGGCGCTGGCGGCGCTGGCGGCGGCGGGGACCGGGTCGACGCGCGGGAATTCGGCGGCCGACCCTGAGCCGCGGCCGCCAAATACAGCGCGCTTTCGGCCCGGCCGGGCGCTATTAGTGAAAACTTGTCCGAAAATTTACATACGCTCCCGAAAATAATTGGGGCTGGCTGCGATTAGCGGCGATCCATCACGCTTTTCGGCGGCCCCCCCTGATCACAGGGCGAAGCGGCGCGGCGCGGCGCGGCGCGGAGGAGCGTGGCGGGGATGCGGCGCGGTCCCCGAACTCGCGGTGGCGAAGGCCGGAGTCGCCGAGGGTCAAAACCGCACCATACGGTCCATGGAGGTCGGCGGCGGCGGCGGCGGCACAACGTCCACTGCATACAAGTTGTAGCCAAGGAAGACTATACAATTGCTGTAACAACACACCAAAAACTATTTCCTGGCTACGTAAATCTTAGATTGCCGGCCAAAGCCCAGGCTACGTTCATATGCTAAGTTAGTACACGTTAGTGTACGTTAGTTATGTAAGTGCTGGCCTGCTTCTTGCCGCAAAAGAGCTGCGACGCACGTATCCCTCGTCCGGCCACCGGCGGAATTAAAACAGCTTCTGCGTTCCAAAGAGCGAGGAATGGAGTCTACATGTGTATTCAGAGTATTGAAACTTTCATTCAGTAAAAATATATTTTGTATGCAAATCTGGAATATTGAAAACGTTCGATGTCAGTTTCGGGTCTCTCTTCACTTATTCGTCGTTTCGTTCGTAATATGCAAAGCACATGATAAAAACGTACTAACTAGTTCTATTAAGAATTTTCTTTAGCCCACTTCCTGCCACGAATTACACATGACAATGGATAACTTAAATAAATTACATAATAGGTACACTGCTTCATTTAAATTATATTTAAATAGATAATTTATGTTTTGATGCAAATGTCATGAGATTTTATTAGTGTATTTCATAGTAAAGAATTGATTTAAATAAATAAACTTAATTCGGAATAAAATTCAAACTGACCCTGAAATTTTAGGAACGGACAGACTTTAGGAATGCTGTTAGTGGACAAGAATTGGGAACGCCCGTGATAAATTAATTATATTAACGACACTGATTACAAAACTTTTTAGGTACATTTGTAGCTCCATGTTAGTTTTGGGCTAATCTCGAATTAAAATGATTAAACATCGCATAATTGTTTAATTTTCCAAGCCCTCGTATGAAGGTAATAGCAAAAAAGGTTTAAACAAAGCAGTAAAACCTTTTCAATTTCAAGATTGAAATTTTGTAGACAAGAAATATAGTCAATACCAATACTATTATTTCTGTGTAAGCATTTTATTTCACAGAATCTCATTTGACAGCTAAGGCAACCTTAGCGAGAGAAAATCAGGAAGAAAATATCTGTAATAACCTGATGAACTGGCTGCTGACTCGCCAGATATCGACCAGTCGTGATGACCAACCTGTCGAAAAGATACCATCTGTAGAAAGAAAATAACAAACGCAACACAGCGACTTATCACCTTAACCTGCTGTCAAAACCCCACACTAGGTCATTCACACAACACAAAGTCACATATGTTTCGCAATTCACATTCAATTTGGAAGTTGTACTCATTTAGGATGATCCGCTTCTTAACCCAAAATGGCTCACGAAAGTGTAAACATTTTCCCAACGAAAAACTGTTAATAGCTGATGTATTGAAAGACTATGTTAAATGACACTAATGAATTCACGAGAAGAAAAGGTGGTTAGCGTGAAAAAAGAGTGGTTAGCGTGAAAAAGAGTGGTTAAAATCGTAAAATTAATTGAATACTTTAGTTGTCGTATTTTGTTAATTACGTCATTTGTTGGGCCAAGACCGTGTTCAAGAAGGGCTAGGTGGAGCGTGAGCAAGCGTGTAT
This sequence comes from Gryllus bimaculatus, assembly GCA_017312745.1. Lineage (NCBI taxonomy): Eukaryota > Metazoa > Arthropoda > Insecta > Orthoptera > Gryllidae > Gryllus > Gryllus bimaculatus. The sequence goes on from BOPP01000251.1 coordinate 1,338,304, forward strand.
GACTTACGTGTATGACCTCCAACGTAAAGGAAATACGTGTTGAACAGTGAAGTGAAAAGATGGTCGGAGAACGAGTTACTATGGACACCAGATGTTGAGGGGAATTTATCTGTAAGCAGGGACAAGCTGATATGACTAAATAATAAAATAAATAATTTATAAAACTTGGACTGCAACAGCCTCAAAGTGTTCAAGGAGTTTGGCGACAGAACACGAGAGATTTTTGTAGGTACAATTGCCATATTATCAAGATGTAAAATCTTAAAATGCGTTAAAGACATACGGCCATTTCCTGATAAACATATGACTTATTTTGCCTTAGTTCATATCTCACAGTACGGTTAATTAATTTGAACTTTGAAGTTTTCGTTTATTTCATAAGAATCTGAGAATCGGCATTCAGTGAGCGCAGGTGAGGCATTTCTCAGCAGCCGCTGATGGATTGAAACTGAAGTTAAAGTCATGGTGCATCGCTAGGAGCAATCTCATTAGACCACGAGACCAACAAGGGAGATTGGCGTCGTTTGGTGAAAGTAAGTATGAGGACACGAAGCTTAGATAACGACTTCATTAAGTTCGAAGAGTGAGTATTTTTAAAATAAAAAGATTAGATGTCGCAACGCATTACGTACTCTTTGTTTGAAACATCTGTCCCTTCAAAAAGAACAGCGATGCATTACGTTTTAGGTCAAGGTGGATTCCAGGATTTCCTGAAACAGTGCACTACAACTTACGCGTACCGATGCTAAGGAAAAAAATTTCAATTTCATTTTCATAAGCATGTGTTCACAGTGGGTAGTAATTGAAGCGTTCCAAAGTGTGTGAACTTTTCTAATTCCATTAGTCTGAGAGATTAAGAGCTGAAGGACATGAGAATGTTTTAGAGGAGTTTCGGTTTGCCATATAGTGCGATGTAATTGCACGAATTCAACTAGTTATTATAATTCGAAACGCGTTTAAATAATAATCCTAAGCTATTCGTACAAACGACTCCAAAGAAGAGTGCACATATATTCTGGAGATTGTTTTAAATGTTCTAATTCCAGTTATTCAGAATTAAAATTATGTTTCGTCACGGTTAATTTCAGAAAAATAATTGTAGATTTGTGCAATAGTTGATATATCGTGTCATAGTATCTACTCTGTGGCAAGGACTTAAATCTATATCTGCAATACATAAAACAATTAGCATACTGTTCTATCAAAAACTGACTACTATTTATAATATATGCTTTGGGAATGTCTCCTAGTGATCGGACTTCAATTCCTAGGCTAGAACTTAAAAATCGTCAAGGCATTTATAATTGTTAACAAAAGTAAACAATTCTTACATAATGTATCAGTTAAAGCAAGTACGACAGTTACTCAAATGAAGGAATTGAGACGCTTGGACATTAGTTTTTGCAAATCTTTTCAATATTATAGGATTTAATAGCTACTATTACTGTGGAAGTTCTAATTGAAATCTCATGGAGAAAGGCAAATGTACTCATAAAAAGTCACAGTATTTTCTTGGCAAGTATCAAAATTCAAAACAATTTTGATTAAGAGCAGAACCGCAAGATGACATTCTAAAATATTGTGCACCATAGTGGCTGTAACAACTACATTGGTGCTTCTGAATCACTTTCCATTTGTGCACACAACACAAACTAAATTTCTATTTCGACACACCAATCATGTGAAATGCATCATGGGGTTCGCCAGCGATGCGGAGAAACGATATGTCTTGTAATATTAAAATGGTTGGATGTTTCGTCGTTGTCTTGTAATGTAAGTCGGCTGGTGTCTGGACCCCCCTCCGGGACTGACCCTGGCGCACGCATCGGCGCCGGCCCGGGTGCGGGGCGGGGCGGTGCAGGGCATAAACAACGCTGCCGAAGCGTCCGCGACGGCCCAGGGCCAGTTTTTTGGACACGCGCCCGTTCGGAGAGGCGTCCGGTTCGAAGCCAGACAGCCCCACGGTTCTCATCGCGGCTCAAGGAAAACGAGGCGGTCGTCGCGACGACTGCGTGCGCCCGGGCCGCCCGGGCCGCCCGGGCCGCCCGGGCGGCGGGCGGGCGGGTTTGGCAGCCTCCTCCGCCGCCGCCGCCGCCGCCGCCACCGTCGGAAATGCACCGGCGGGCCCGAGATGGATGGGCTCGACGCGGCCGCCGCCACCGCCGCCGCCGAAAAACGCCGCACGGCAACACGAGGCTGACGGACGGCGAGGAGCCAGGGAGCACACGCAGCTCACGCACGCCCTCTCCGCGGCGGCGCATAAGGGCATCCGTGCAGCCGCGTGCGCCCAAACACGGAGTGCAAATGCACCTCCAGGGGCGGCTTTTTCGGAAAAGGATCGGGGTCTTGATGAGCCTCACAAGGACATGGCCGCCACTCTGGTCCTGTATTTTTACACAAATAACAAGTCCCCAATCTATGTTGTAAAGGCACATTTTCTCTGTTCCTGTTGTTACTTCCATGTACGTCGCATTTCATCACGTAACACAAATTACAAAGAGATATTACACGCCAATTTGTTTATATTCCAAAAATAATATTGTAATGTACAATTAATTGATTTCGTCAACTTATTAATCACAAGATATTAAGAATATATTTTATTCAAGAAATCTCAATCATTGAAAATTCGTTTACTTCAACTACCTCTAGGTGTCATCAAATGTAGTGGAACCTTCAAACATTAGCCATTTCCCTAACCATTCAATCCGTTGAGCGACATGGATCTTGAATATGATCGCAATAAACACGAATTCACGCAACTCCTGGAAGAAGTATGTAGATCTCAAGAACAGAATCTCAAACGATATTCCTTTTTGAAGACAAAATTTCTTTGCGTTTCATCATTTTGGCATGCGACTTTGAATGCAAAAGAAAATTACAAGTCGAATCCATCAATGGATTATAACAAATCTGTGCTTGTGTTTATTACGGGAAATTAAAGTCTACCAGACAGGAAAATTATCTTACAATACCAGAGATCAAAGATATAAGATGCTTGACGTTGTGGGATTTTTCTAGGGTTCTCGTTTTGAAATCATTAAAAAAAAAGTAATATCCTAACTTTGCTCACACCATTTAGTTGACTCCACAAAGCTGCACTGCACGTCTGCGTTTCCTCGCGGCCAGATGCGCTTCCTGCGAATTCCCCGCGCGGCGCTTCCGCGGACCCAAGGCCTCTTTCCGGGAAGCGGCTCAATGAATGCGCCACCGCCGAAACGCGCATGGCCCGGCCACGCGGAAGCCTGCCTGCCCTTGGGCCCGCCCCGCTCCGCCCCGCTCCGCCCCGCTCCGCCCCGCCCCGCCCGGGCCCGTCTGGGGGCTGCGGCGGCCAAGAGGTTCGGCGCGCCGGGTCGGTTTTTTGAGCGTCTGCGCGGGGTGATGGATGTGGCGGACGGGTGCGTGCAGCCAGCGCGAGCGCGCGCGCGCGCGTCTGGGGACGAGGCGAAGCGGACCGCCCGGGCCAGTTCGGCGGTGTCGCCGCGAAGGCCCGGTTGGCCCGGTCCGGTCCGGGCCGCGCCGCGTCAATTTGCCACACCTCGCCAGACGCATTAAATATGAGCCCGTGTGCAGGCGGCGGCGGCGGCGGCGCATGCAACAGGCAACAGCCGGATTCGACGGCCGAAACGCGTCCCCCAGGGTCACCTTCCTGCCTCGCCAGCGTCATTAGCGCTCTGCTCTCCTTGCCTCCCAGCAGCACCCAGGAATGGAAATTACACATCCTGCCACTTTTGCGCTCTCCAACGTCTGTAAATTGTTGTAAGGGACTACAACGACCATGAACCGTCTATTTCCCTGCGAAATAAATCGTTAAATTAATAAATGTTTATACGTTTAAACATACACCATCGACTGACTGTCACTAAACATTCACAATTTTTTAATAAAAGTCCTGTATAGTATATTTGGGATTCGCTCCTCCACTTCAAAATAAGTTAACATTCTAAGCACCATTGTGAAACAGATATGAGGAGTCTAAACACGTTAATTTGCAGGCTATCACATCATTTTTTCAAACAACTCTAAACAAAAATAACCTGCAATCATTAAATACAGAATACAGTTTTTGTATCAGATTTACATTATGAATTCTCCGCTAATCGCAAAGACGAATTATAATTATAAAGGCATGGGATTATCGCGGATCGAATTACCGCGGCTTTTCAATTTGCCGCAACTCTCACCATGGAAGTATAGCTCTTCATAAAATATGCGTGGCGTGGAGACGGCTCGATATTGGTGGGGACAGTTTAAAGAGCCTTGGCGCTTAACACAGTGCCTCCCTCGCGCCCGCATGTGCGAAGGACAACTGCCCGACACGCAAGAGGCCCAAGGGACACAATAATCCATAATATACTGAAACGAAATTCTCTTCAATCGTTCGATGTGATTCAGGTAAGTTTGTGAACCAAGTAATTGAAGTTCTCCACTTCCCTTGTGATTCGCTGCTAACCCTCTCACCCGGCGCAGTATCCAAATGGCTGGTGCGCCTGCAATCAGCGCGGCGGCTTCGCGCCCGCAGAGCCTGCGCGCCGAGCGGGTTGCCGCCCGCCTGCGCCCAGGCGCCCCCTCCCATCCGCCCACACCCGGACAGCCAGTTTACGAAGAGAACGCTTTGAATTCCCCAAAATATACTGTTTTGTTAACGCTATTTCAGTGGAGTCAATTCTATTTTATAGCCGCATTGATGTAGGTACGGAATCAGTGATATAAAGTAAAGAACATTATGTTATCGTTGGTCTCTGTGGGTATCGGATTCCACAAATGTGTTTCCATTCATTCTTTCCCTTCCGTATACACCAAGGAGCACAATTTCCATTCCAAATGAGCACTGTCTCACATTTCCTCCTTCCCCCCATATCACCATCCATTTTATAGAACTCACAACGCTAAAAAAGCAAAATGTGTGGACAAAATTCAAACTAAAGAAAAGTAAGGAAAAGGGGAAAAGTACAAAAGGGAGAGTCTAGCACAAACCAATGAATTTAAATTTAAAATCGAATGTTTGTGACAATTTCAATGTATAGAAATTTTGACCTACAATAAATATATCGAGGAAACTGCATCATAAAATGTCAGTCGCGTTTGTAATACATTATTGGATTATTTTTGACTTCAATACATGGGTAGCTTATATTCCAAGCAAAATTATTTCTTCTATTGTTTAACTAATAGTTTTTAATACAACTTTACTATCTGAAAATCCTTATCGCTTATACCGGCAAAGCTATTATGCTTTTCGGTAAAAAATACAAGTTTGGTTTTTAAAATACTCCTTTTGTTGCATTTATAGTTCATTAATTTTATGATTTTTAAAATGTGTCCACAATGGATTTAGCACTTTACAATGTTTATCTTGCACATATTTTGTTCCACATTAACAGATACAAGTCAAAGTGATGAATTAACCAATTGAAATACGCATTAGTACATCACGACGCATTGCCGTGACTACTCGCGTTTATCCTCGCCCTTCGTTAACATGCCACAAGTTTCTCTTCAATCAAACACGTTACGCAAGTTAAAATATGTATCAATACATGGAAAATTGAAAATGCTGATTCAAATAAGTAAAAGGGAGAACGTATTATGCAATTCGTTGGAGGAGACAGGAAAGTCGAAAGAAGTAATTTCTAAAAACGTTCAGAGGAAATATATCAAGCAAATACAAATTACAGAAGGAACACCCGATTGAAACAAAAATATTGAAAGTAATATCACAAAAAAGTAATCCAAATAATGACTATATACATGAGGTTTTTTGAAAGTAATATACCAAACGCAGAATGTACATGCGAACGAAGAAAAGTATCAGAAGAGAAAAACGTTAACCAAGTATCATATGAAACCTGTGAAGCATTAATGTCACGTAGAAGAATAGGTCGGGCAAAGAACGCGTCGGGAAAGGAATGTGTCGGGCGAGGAACACGTCAAATAAAGACAACAAGGAGCACTCCAAATGAGATGTCGGCCAGCCATCTAATCTTCAGTCAGTAACACTTGATGTGAGACTTGGGCGTCAAAATGAAAGAGACCTGTCTGACGACCGAGTGCCCACGAGAGGCGCGCAGCGGAATCGCGGAGCTGCCGAAGGGAGAGCCCGGGAGAGGGTCTGGGAGCCGCCCGCCGCCACTGCCTCTCGGCCCCCTTTCCCGCTCTCCGGGCGGCGCCTGCCGGCCCACAGCCGCACCTGCGCCGCCACCGCCGCCACCGCCGCGCCCGCCGTCCTCCGCCGTCAAGGTCACCGCGTCGCCTCCGCCGCCCTACGCCTCCCCTAATTGTCAACGCCGCGCCCGCCCCGCCGTGCCACCGCATTTACATACAACACGCTGCGGGAAAAAACACGGCTGCCGACGCTGCGCGAGCGCGCGGGGCGCGCGGGGCGGCGGGCGCGCGGGCGCGTCCAGCGGCACTCTTATCAGCGCCGAGTGGACCTACATACTGACCCAGAGTTACCGCCAAGGTCGGTGCGTCGGTTTTTGGGCGCGTGGCGGCGGCCCCCGCCTCGCCCTACCGCCGCTCGCCCCCCACGTCCTACGCCCCGCGCCCGCGCGCCATCGCACATACGCTCCCAATACTGATATCGCCGCGCCATCTAGATATGCCCGTTGCCGCGAGACTGAATCATTCCACCTGACGCACATCCTGTGCGGATGCCGGGCCAACCGATTCTCCCGATTTTATCTTTCCGCTCGAGCGAATTACAACACGCGCATCGAGTTTCGTAAGCGATGTGAGGAGGCGAACGTGCCTGGAACGAATATAAAGTAAAACCAAGCACACACGACCTGATTCTCCAATATCTCGGCTTAGTGTACATTAGGAAGGAGCAAATAGTCAACGTGTATAAATTCCATTTAGAAGATAATGCGGACATTTTGTGCACTTATTTTCAATTTCGGCCTTCAAAATGCGTGACGATAATGCGTGACACGTTTCAACCTACTCAGCTCCTGCGTGAAAACGAGATTCCCGCTCTCACATTTTTTAAATTTACACTCAGCGCACATTGCTTAAATATAATTATTGAAGCAAATTTCACGAGTCTAGTTATTACACTTATTTAATAGGTTGCCCTCCAGAGATAAAAATACTATTTTGAAAAGAAATGAGTCAGCGGATTCCCAAATTATCTTCTTGAATTTCTTCAATGTTTTCGAATGAATGTCTTCCTTATCTGGAGTATCAAGAAAATTAAGATAAAAAGAATTATCTTCAGAATCTACACCATATTGAATAAGCCGTATATCAAAAACATTTTACAATGACACACGAGATGATTATGGACAGTTATGACGTATTATAAAATATCAAATAATAGATTATTTGACAATAATAGACAATATGCACGGTAATTCCGAATTTCTCCAAGTATGTAACAATTCAAGGTTTAAAACTATTTATGTAAAAACAGACATTCAAATTCTTGACTACGTTCGACAGTTGTACTTTTTTGTAATCTTTCGAAAGGTCTACATACTTTTAAGCAGAAAACGTTTTTGTCACTAGCGAATTATCACTAAAGAAGAAATGTTAAGTATTATTTTTAAGACATTTACTAAGAAGACAAAGAATGTAAATTTACTTGAAGTCTCCATACAATGTATAGAATTGCTTTTTTTATTTATTAACGGTTTTGACTTAACAAGAAATGCGTTTTCTGGTTTCCAGAACTATATTACTAAAACTATGTATTCGAACATATTCCGTCCGATTTATTCGGCCATCTACTCGGCAATTTCCTTTCATTTTGGAGGAAACTGACCAGGAAATGACTGTATACATATTTTTCCTTTCTAGCGGACTTCCTCCATTTTTCTCACGTGACCATATCATTCCACTATTCCACTATTTATGACACTAATAACATAAACAATTCGGGACGGAGAGAGTGAATATGGCCTGGAGTTAGATTTAGATCTTTATTGAAAATTATGGCATCCAATTATATATCACAATTTATGGGATTTTCAGATTATTAGTCATTTTTTTCTAAAAGTGTTCAATTCTTCAGGGATAATGTTATGGTTCAAAATATAAATGTGGTGAAATGTTTTATAATGTGTTAAATACTGATATACCCTTCGCATACATGATTGAAAAAGCAAAATGGTCGAAATCTGGTCGGCAGTGCTTGAGGACACGCTCTGTGACACGTGGCAACCCACACGCGGCCAGGCACGAAGTGGAAGCTGTAGAATCACTCTCGATCTCGCATTATGAACCTTGCCCAGCATCCACTCTCGATATTCTCACCAGGAAAGTGGCGATTCGCTATAGAAAATAAGAGTTTCCCGACGCGGAGAAGAGAAACGCAGGTTTAATTTTGGGTTGATATAAAATGTGTTCACTCTCAAGTCATAAGAATCGAAAGGTCAGAAATGGACGAAAATGTTGCATAATCGTCGAACAACAGGACTCCACGGCTCCTTCTAGATATGCAGTAACATGAGATTAGGAAGGGGAGGAGTAAAATCGCCTTCTTGAAGTTTAACCTTGATACGTAACAGATAGTTCACAATCATCCTGACTCGTACTGAACAACACAGAGATTGAACAATATATTGAGTACATAGATAAGACTATTTGCATTTCCAAGCATGAATAGATGATAAAAATGATTGCGTATAATCGCCAGTTATGGTTATATTAATAAAGCTTTTCTATTAATTGAATGATTGCGTGGCATCGTTTGTGGAAAGAGTTGCGCAATGTTTATTTAGTTCTGTTTTCAATGACTGTAAATAAGTTCCTGAAACTTTAAAGAAGCAATGTGTATATAGTAATGATTACGAAAATAATAGAATATTTTACGTATTATCCCATTTTTTGCCTTTAGAATTGGCTTGGAGGAATAGCATTCCACCAAATTACTAATTTTCCAAATCTAAATTACAAATTTTTTCGCCAGTTAAGAACGATTACACCCATATATTTTGCTCAAAATCACTCATTTCATTAGGTGTCAGTGACATAAACATATTCAATAATATAGATGTTCTCGGACCGTTAATTATTCATTATTAATCATTTAAATTCTCACTAATAGAAATACACACGGTATCTTTGTCACAAAATTCAAATACAAGAATTATTGATCATCCAATTAAACTATCTGGAAATAATATTGCGATAAGTACGAAACCGTTAAAATTATCGCAGATAATTTCCACAAAATGACACACAGTCTATTCATTCTTTAATGTCAGGTGAAAATTGAAAACCGACACTACTTAAGTAACAGCTTTTGTATTGTAACCGAATACCTAATAGGGCTAACGTCGGCATAAAAATAAAACATAGTGGGTATCACATTCTAAAGCGGAATCAAACATCTATTGTATATTTTTAACAAAGTGAATGAAAAATGAGTCACAAACGGATAATAAATTACTCATTACAATGACTAACTTTAATCAATAACCTGCCAGGAAGCAAAGTGAATAAGTACATTTCCTGAAACCTCAAATTTCAGACAAAAGATATCGAGTTTCGGAAAGGAACGTGATCGAGGTGGCGTGGAGTGGCGTGCTGCCATTTGAGCGAAGTGCCCGGCCTTAAGTGGCGGCGCGGCGCGTCCCCGCATCCGGCTTGGCAAAAGGTTCGAGGAAAGCTCAATGTGCACCATTCAGACACAGAGGCGTTGAGGCGCCGCGCTCATCCGGGCCTTCCGGTGAAAGGGCCGGCGCGCCCTTCCCCTCAGCGGCCGCGCTGCGCGGGCCCTCAGCGCGTACTAAAACGAGGTTTAACTTCGTTAGTCATTTACTATCCCAAGTAGTTAAGCACGTATTGCAACTCCTAGCTGCAATTCAAAGTGTAGGAAATCGACCGCGACAGCGCATCGGCCGCGTTGCCTTTGCAGCATCGTGAATCGGCAGGTCCTGGGATTCGAGTCCGGACTGGTGGATTTTCACCAGCTGCACAGGTGGGCCGAATTCAAGAAGAATGCTAGCGCGCGGTTGGCCCTGATCAGTAATTTATCATGAGTTCTCGCATCAATATCAGGTGAACACCCAAGCAGTACCCCCGCAAACGGGCCGCGGACGGCGCGCGATGTTCCCTTCCTCGTCTTTGTCCTACCCTCTAGCATACACACTTACATGAACGAGCGTTGCCCTACCCCTCATATCAGCAGCTTAGAGCGCGTCTGGGCCGCGGCGGTGTCGCGCTGTGGAGAGAACCCTTCCAGCCGACGTGTAGGTCAGCGCCATCACCCCAGGTCACTTACGGAACAAACGACCAACGTAGTTGGAGAACGCCGAATCAGTAATCACTCACGAAGTCAATTTCCTTTGTGCTATCAGTGAAGAATGGATTCACACTGTATTTCGGTAGCGCTTGAAATAGGCATTCAAGAACATCGAGGCGAGTTACGTTCAAGAAACCACGCTTCGCGAAGCCACTCCTCCCGCACGATGGGAATTAGAGCAATTCGTGGGCACACTGCTGCTGTTGTAACTGGTCCGCAAACTTCGACACTTTTCACACGAGGGCGTATGAGGTATAGAGTAATTAATTTTAGAGCCATACGTTATTTACTATACTCTAAGCGAGAGCTGAGGCAAAAGTACAAACATCCTACCACCTCCCCTGAATCTGTGAGGTTCCTTTGGGCCTGGCGCCTGCAATTACAGCCTCTGCATACTTTAATAAACTAAAAAAAGTAAAATAGCCTAAACTGAAGCGAAAGTACTGTAATGTGCGCATATGTCAATGTGAAATACGTAGTAATAATGTTTGTTACTTTATATAATTTCTGAATATTACACTCATATTAATTGAATTACTGAAATGCACTGAAAATATTGCTATGATAGTGAAGTAAAACAAAGAGCAATTGCTTTCAGTGAAATATTCATTTCTTACGAAGTACATGTGGTGATTTTGCTACACAATGTTTACACAATATTTATGTTTATTCAGTTTTCCTTGCCGATGTTCTTTCACTCTTAACAGTCCGAATATTATTAAGTATGTAAAATTGCTGACTGCCTTTCTAACTTATAAATAATGCGGCTACTGTTAAATAAGTGTTGAAACTAATTCTAACATATTTACGTCTGATACAATTCAAATTTAGTCTGCGTAACTCTCAATATGATCTAAGTTGTAACAGTTTCAAAAAACAAATTATTTGGAAAAGAACGATGCACAGATAGCGAAACCAACTGTTGTTCCATGTGATTATGAGAATTAGTGCTGGTTTTCTTTCTTGTTACGGTCGCTGGGTGGCGAGCCTCACTGACTGGGTTAGTTTCGAGGTGTTACTTGGCGTTGCAGGCATGTGGTCTGGCTACTTCAACCAGTACCACCACGATTCCCTAAAAAATACAGGGAATCAAGTCTCTTTCCAACGAGATGTCATGCTGGCCTTACATTAGCAATACGTTTCCGCAATATCTTTGCGCAATTTGTTTCTGCTTCTTGCGGTCATCTTTACACCAGCAAGAGCAAGGAGGGGCAATATATTGCCAGAAAGATCTGAGCAAGATCTTTCCGGCAAGATATTGCCGATCGCTTTACATTAGGACTATTTGTTGCCGTGTTTCGTGACGGCGCGAGGGAAATGGCGCATGAAATGAAGTGAGGTTATACCTCACTCACTTCCCGACAGATAACTAGTGGAAGGCACAAGATACGAGTTGCGGTCGCACTTATTGTGCTACATGAGATGAAGTAACGCTGACGATTTGTGAGGACGTGTGACTGAATTTTAAGAAGAAAGGAAAAGGGGGCTTGTGCGAATTAGGTAGAAGTGTCTGAATATTTTTCATAAAACAAAATGATTTCGTGGATTTCGATTCCGTGGGAGCAAAGTAACTTTCTTTTAATAAAAAGTGCAATTACTAATTCGGCAAAAAATTATAAAATATCCATTTCCTACAACTGATATATTATAGAGTAATCTTAAAATTGATTTAGATTAGATTAATATCTCGATAATTTTTAACGAAAAAATTAATAATCAGGAGAGCATCTATGGCTGAATCAAAATTTGAACCTTTGATAATCAACCATAGAGGGAATATTTATTACTACTTTTATTGCCGTAAACCTTCACACACCATGCGAAAAAATGCATATTAAAATGGAACTACTATGGAACTATCTATGTACAACCGTACGTACTTCCTGCGTATGAGACTGTGGTCATCATTGGCTTCTTTCAGCAATATCTTGCTCAGACTTCAATCCAATTCTAGCCCCAGCAACAGCCGGCAATATCTTTTCGAGGACGGAAGCACATAAGTTTACATTACGACCGAAATATCTAGCAAGAAATATTGCCAACATCAGAAATATTTATTGCCGCAATGTTTACATTGGCAACTTTTCTTGCGAAATAATATTGCTCGCCATTTTCTTGCAAGTGTAAAGCCAGCTTCATTCCACCGAAGTGAAAACAAAAATGTACAACTCCGAATTAAGCGGAGTGTCTCGGATTATTCATCGTTTACTTCAGAAGGCACTCGGAGGACGTAGCTTCCCTGCTGCAGGAATGTTTTATTACCATTTCAATTACGTAGGATGTCAAGAACTACATTTAAGATGTGACATAAGAAATCGGATTTCAATTTTTTCTCGTCCTAAAATTCTACCATTAGCAAATATGGTGCGTGTTGGTGTATGTTATTTTACAAATGTGTCTTATACCATGGGTGGTGTACCACCTGCACGAATATATAGCTCCAGGAACTTTGTGTTTTTTGGTTGCAAGGTATTATAATTATATATTTTATCATTTCCATGCATTTTACAGTAATAATCTGTGATAGAGGAGGCTTAAGTGGTTAATCAATACGGTTAATTACATTAATCTATCTTGTACATTCTATCCCTGACGGTGGAAATATATTCTCCGAGCGTTGGCAAACAGCTATGTGGTTCATTACTTTCTGCTGACCAAACCCCATGAACCAGCTTTCGTTATATTTATGGTCGTAAGGGTAATTCATAAATCGTGTTTCGTTTATTTCCTTTTATGCATATATACGAATAGTGCAGATGCATTTCGGGAGTTTCGTCGTAAAGGTGTAATAATGCCATTAAGTTTCAACATGTAAAATAATGGCTATTCCACTCAAGAATTAGGGACCAACAGAGTATCAAAATTCGTCAGTCACAAAGCTCACTTGGAAATGTGACTTCTATCATTCTCCTTCTCCTTGCGTGACAATTTCGGGTGAATTCCTTATTTTCTTTCGTCTTGTCATTTGTGCTCTCTGATGGAATTAATTGTATCGTTTTTAGTTCAAGCAAATTTGAAAAAATAATTCAAGAACCACAACTGAAACGTGAATGAGTAAAGGTAAATTAGCAGACATACTAAATATTACTGGGCCTGTCAATGCTTCCTCTCTAGAGCCATATTTACAAGAATCCATTCGAATATTAGCAAGAAACGTCATTTAGAAATATTTAAAAGCATTATTTTGGATCGACATCAACGTCAACAATTACTCATCTTGAAGTTAATTTCGAAACTGAATTGAACTACATCGACTGATTAATAACTGGGCGTTCAGGAAATTAAATTTAAAAAACTACGCTCATTGCAACTTTTGAAATCTTTGTGGCTCATCTGCACGATTTCACTATTATACCTCGTATCGAACATTTTCGGAGCATTTACACAGCTCATATCCTCATCGCTTTGCAATTCGTGACTTTATCTGCAGTATTCCCAAAGCACTCACGACCTTACCTCCGCAAACCTCTTAACATTGTCACGTGTCCAACACGACAGCACTGTCACTAGTAGCAGAAAATCTTGTGAAAACCATTAGAGATATGTAAAGTATCTGAAACGTCTAAGGTGGAAGCATAGAGAGCTGTGAGCATTGATTGATTGATTGATTGATTGATTGATTGATTAGTAATTCTGGACGCGTCAACTGCTAAGGTAACGGGTCCCGTAATAGTAGTGCATGTTTTATCGCGGGAGGTGATTGTGATCTTCCCCCGCTCGATGTCAAGGTCCGACGCTGTCTCTACACGTCGACTCGCTGAGTTTTCCCTACACCAGGTATCTCCCACCAGTGGGGTACCGCGCCATCCGGGACATGCTCTTAGCTTCAGTCTGGTCTTCAGACATATGTGTAGTGTATGTAAGTGTGAGTGAGTAAGTAAAAATGCGGATAGGACAAGGAAGATGAAGGAAAGATGGCGTAGCCAGTGGCATGTTTCTTAGGATACTGCTCCGGCATTCGCTTGGTGTAAATCCGAGAAACGGTAAAAAAACACCGATCAGAGCAACCGATCGCCAGAATTTTCCTCCAGACAGTAGGTGAATCCAACCTAGCTCTGAGGCTGGCACCGCCGGGACTCCAACACTGGGACCTCCCGGTCAAAGACAATGCGCAATTGAAACCAGAGGGGGGGGCAGGTGGCGAACTCGTTGGAGCGTCAAATTCTCCGGCGTGGAGAAGTGGCGCGCGGGTGGCCGGAATCGGGCAGAAGGGGGGCGAGGGGGCGAGGGGCGAGGGGGGCGAGGGGGGCGCGCCCCAGTGGCCATGGCCCCGACTTCCGCCCTCGGCCCCACCTGCCACGCACACTTCGTGCCCAGTCAGTGCCGTCAAGTGCGAATCAAAGGAAAGAATATATAGAACAATTTCTCTAGTTAATTAATAAAATCTGGTCTTAGTGGAAGGCCAAAGCGCAAGTAATTTAACGTGAGGATTTGAATATTCAAAAGCAACTCAAAAGCAAATGCCCGTCCCTTGCCCACAGGGGGTCTGCGGGGGGGGGGGATCCCCGCGGCCTCGTTGCCTTCGCCTCGCGCGACGACCCGCTCGCTCGCTCGCTCGCTCGCTTCGAGTGAGAAGTCATAGTTCTTTCGTCGCAGGAAATGGGAAATGCATACCGTCGCCCATGACCAGCTGCTTCTACTTCCTAACAATGTAAGCCAGGCTACTCACGTAAAAATGTATGTTCAACTTCAATTTTAAACACACGCGTTTCTATTGTTGGAGAAAATAGCTAAAAGAGAACCATCAATTCTTATTTTCAAATGTGATAACAGCACGTTCATATTTTGTATATGAGCGTCCGCGTATATTTTAAACCTACATTCGTCATGATTGTATCGCCTTGTTGATGAATTCTCTATCAGATTAACTCTTTCGAAAAGTAATACATTGCTACAGCAAAGAGACGTGAAACCAGAAAATTCCCGCGTAATCATAATGAGGACGTGGGGTCTGATCCACATCTACATCCGTGGGAATGGATTTTTCCAGGAAACTACTTCGTAAATAACAAACATACGCTTCCAGTGTGTTGTGTGTGTGTGTGTGTGTGTGTGTGTGTGTGTGTGTGTGTATGATTTACATTTGGAATTAAAGGAATTAACTTTTATGGTTCTTGCTGTGTCTTTTCTCAAACTTGCAAAATATCTCTAAATTAAAAACGTTAACACATGTCATTACCTTCAAAGTCTACATTTTAATTTTCTTTTTACATAGGTCTATTCGAGAAAAAAATTGTCATTACTTTTGCGATTAGTAACGTGTTAGCATTTGTATGGAGTAAGTGACATATGAAAAGCAACTGCTACTATCATGAACAGTTATCATATGAACTAATGGAAAGCAGATTTGTGCGTTTAGCTCTGCCAATGTAACGATCTCGTTTGCTCAACTATAGCTGAGAGGGACTGTACACGACGTGTGGGTGGCGGCCTACGGTCCTCGATGGCGTTCGTGAAGACCTGCGCCAGCATCACGGCGACGTCTGCTGGCTTTCGGCTCATTTCTTCAGACCTGTCCCCGCAAAACTCACACTGCGCCAGCGATGACTTCCAACACCGCGTTTACTTCGCTTTGACTAACACAACCCAATGCGTGGCAAACTGCTTTGGGCATTCTCGGGCTAATTCGTGGCAATACCGTGTGATTAAGGGATAGCCAATAATTATTTCCCCTAGATAATTTTCAACTTCCTCCACATGAAATTTAACTTTATTCTTTCGTATTTCACAAAGGTCGGTATGGCGTAAGAAGAGCAACAGAGAATAATGACAATATGAGTGAACTTGAATGGCACCGCGGAAAATAGTTGAAGACATTTGACAGATTATTCTACACACTGCACACGTATTTGAGTTTTCAGTCTTCTTTTGCAAAAAAGTTTTGGCCTCTTCAAGTGAAGCTTTAGACAATTGTTGATCATTGTCAGAATCAATGAATAAATGAATGAATGACAATGCTTCATGAATATTAATAACCAATCAACATTTTAATTTTATGCATGTTTACAAAAATAAAATAGAATATGACACCCACAAGTAATATAGCAACATATCTTGGTTCCAAATTAAGGAACTGCGCAATTATATACCCATAACGGTACGCTGTCCTACTTCCATCCTGTGACTCGCCGAGCCCAGAAGCTCCTGGAATTTCTGATGACGCAACATTTATTCGGCTTACGTCCAAGTCGAATAATCGCCAAGTAACTCGGCCTGGCTATGCTGAAATGATATGGAGATATCATACAGAACATTGGCTTGAAAATATTTGACTTACTCAGTACAACTAACTTGCTCTTTAAGTCATTCGATATTCCAAACGATACTTTACTGTGCGAAAAAGTTGAACGAACGGTACGTTGAGAGAGGAAATAAAAGTGTGCTTTGAAACAGATTCGTGACCCCATTTGAACACATCTGAAGGTCGTAGTGCGATGTAGAGACTAATTGGAACAAATTCGCTAACGGTTACGTATACTAAAGGAAAGAATACCGGCCATCTACTAGAATTTTATATGCAGTATTTAAGGCATCCATTTAAGAGTCATATCCATTTATAAATGGTAACAAATTATTATTTAAAATTAAAAATTCCTTATCTTTTACGCGGCGGAAGACGTAGCATTGAAAGTACGGCTACCTTTAGATATCTATTTAAAACTGATATGAAGTTTACTATGGCATCAAAGCAGGGGGTGGTAACTTTCATGGAATCCAGTAAATAAGTCAACTTACAAAAGATTAGTAGCAGACAGGTAGACATGCGATGAGGATGCGCAAGAACATGCGATGACGCAAGTGACTATATTTTTAATCAAAATAAATATATATTGGAGAACAAAGTAGTAAATTTAAAAAAAGTAGGACAAGTTTTAAAACAATGATGTGGAGACTACTTTGTAGACATTAAATAATGCGTGTTAAAAAAATTCGAAGAATACAAACGCTCGTTTCTAACGGTATTCTAAAATGAAATAATGATTGCATTTTCAAATATTTGTCCCGATACAAATTTTACTTTACAAACTTTAAGAGAAAAATATTCGTTACTTTCGAATGAATGTTATGTCAGTATTTTGTGATGTAACGACGTAATTGCCAACATCTCTACTAACACGGAAAATAACCAGAAATTACACATTTCTCCACAACTGATCATCTTTTAACCCGATTTCGTCGAGTGCCTCCGCTTTCATAACAGTGTTCCCGAATCATTAGAAATTAACCTAGTTAAACGGAAAGGAACTAAACAGAAACTTACGTGTTACTCCAAAAGTATAACACTCGGATCCTAAGGTATCAAAAATGTAATATACCTAAATATATTTGTTTGAAAAGTGTAATGTTTTATAAAATATATCTTCTAAAAATAATTCAAACATCGAATAGTTAAAATGCGTAAATTTATGTTTCTAAATTTAATTAATTATAAATACTTGCATAAGAGTCTTTTACTTTCGATAATTTTTATATTCGAACGCTAAAATTTCACAAGACATGTGCAGTCACCATTAATTGAGACATTGGCTCATGATATGCAGCAGTCTACGAAGGAGAAAATGCAACACTTTCGCTCGTTTGCAGAGCCTAGGCTAACCAGGGCGAAGATGGCCTACTTCCGCGTCTCCCTCGTCCAAGGACTCCGAGTACTCACGCAAGTCCATGTCGGGGCGGCGCTGCGAAGGGAGAGGCAGCGGCGAGCGAGGCAGTCGAGCCGGGGACGACAGGTGCACTGATGTACCCGCGGGCGCGAGCTCTGGCCGTCGATAAGCGCGTCGAACAGCCACGCCCGCCCCCCCCCCGCCCATCCGCGATGACTCACGCCGATAGCGAGCAATGTTGCCAGATAACGGCACGTCGCGGCGGAAGCGGGCGGCGAATCTCCCCGGCCACGCCCACTCCCTCGCGCCAGCGCCAAATTCTTTTACTGCGGTCCACGGGGCATGGCGAACTCGACACTCCCTCCCATATCCGTTCATTGACAGAAATAAATCCAAAATGTCCCAATAACACATCGTTGTGATATTTTGCGATGATGCGATGTCAAGGTTAAGGCGCATGGAATCGAAGCACAACGGAATTCACTGGTATAGCGTTGATTCAGGCGGATCAGTCAGTGGCAAATTGCAATGAATATGTTGCAGGTAAATGCCAGTGATAGCGTTATCTCACAAGAGAAGAATAATCTGATATTATTAATAAGATACAATCTCTTCCACGTTGATTACTCTTTACAGATCACAGAACGGATGCTCGCATGTTGAAAGATAGTAAGTGAATCATTTTCTAATAAAGTGAATCAGGAACTGCACGTATGAGCCATCAATTAATATTTTTGCTGTGATAAAAATAGTTGAGGACTTAGGTTCCACTTATGCTTTCTAACGCAGTTTCTGCTGGGCTTATCTACTGTACCCCGTCAGTCAGAGAATATCAGAATATAAAACATGCGCTCTTTAAAATTTTACTTTTTACAAAATCAGGCAGCATATTTAGTCATTAATCGTTCCGCTTCTTTAATATTCTTGGAGACGAAATCTCTGCTTCTCCTAATGGTCGGCACGGCGTTGGAATTACCGTGGTGAGCACTGAGCCTCTGGCTAAAAGGAAGTTGGCCCCGGAGTGCTAACGTAGCCTCTGCGAAGGACCAAAGATATGGCGTTGTCAATATATCAGGGCACAATAAACAGCAAAATAATAAAAAATCGTTAACACTTGTTTTGAGGCAGAGTTTAGTCAACCTGCAGCACACAGAAATGAAAAGTAAGAATCAGCCCGGAAGACATGAAGAATATAATAAAAGTAAGAATCGTTTTATTTCCAAAGTGCCCAGATACTATAATGCTGATCACGATGCCCCACGATACCGTAATTTTCAACCAAACATCCTAAGTAATATCTCTTACAAGCCACACTAGCCAAACAACTACTATTTGTTTCGGACCTGCCAGTAATGTATGTTACGAACATATTGTAGGTTATGATTATATTGAAAGGAAATGTACATATTTATGTTAAAGTAAATTTTCACTCAAATAATTAGAGAGATAATAATACATTTGTACGATTATGCAAGAATGCCTGTTCTTTCAAAATATCGTAATGAATTTAACGATGATCGTGTGGTTTGTTATATTTTTATTCATATAAGGTTTCGTTTTTATTCTACAACCTACTAGTTCTTCACTATTTATATAAGAAATTTGCACAGAACACAGAAATTTTATTGATTTTGCATACAGAAATCTCTCGATTATTCAGCACTTCGTCCAATTAAACAAAAAAATGATAGAACTGAAATACTAGAGTATTGCAGAGAAATAAAAAAAGAAATTTTGTTGCATATTTCAAGAATTAAAAAAAGTTATTAACACACATCAAAACTAATGAATTTAATAATTGAAATGAGATTTCGAAGATAATCTGATGTACATTTTGATCACTTACGGCAATACAATCGAAAGTCTAGTATCGTACCTCGGAAATATGGTGTAATTACATTGAATTTATTTTCCAAAAAATTGTCAGAAATAACGCACTATCAACGAAATAAATGAAAGAACATGTATTCAAGTACTGACCGTATTCAGTATTAAAATATTTGTATTTTCTACCAAAATACATAACAAATTTCTCAAAAATTTAATTTAATATTTACCTCCTATCAATGTCCGAACATTTCTATATTTGTGTACGATTGTACTTCTCAATTCCTCATACAGACATTTTAGTTCATTCATTCATTCATTTTCATGATCATTACTTTTAAAAGATAAAAATTCGATAGCGTATTAATGTAATGGCTACGGAACTAAGTATTGAAAGAAATACTTTGCAAACGTTTTTTTTTTTTTGTTCTTATATCATATACTTCCCATATTTCAACTCAGTTTTTCTGCAGATTTTTACAGAACTATATAATACTGCGAATGTGAAGTATTCTTCAATTTCTGACAATCTCAGCCTTTCTATAAATAGTTTGGAATTATACCGAAGCCTGAGAAAACCTACCACTTACGCACCATTTTTCAACCGTAAAACAGAAAATTAAAAATAATTCATTCTTCTGCATAACGTAAATATAGATGTTCTTAAATTATTTATATTTTCGTTTTTCAAAGCAAAACACCCTTTTTACGAAAAAAAAATTACATGCTTAAGAGAGAGATTATCTTTCATAAAAATTAAGATTCCACGTGTTTCTGAAAAGTGATGATGGTGGTGATGATGGTAATGAACAATCCCAACCCAATGATTTTTAGGTATGCATGCTGGCAAAGGACGTGGCTTGAACCTGAATGTTTCACCTAACAGTGATTGTTTGCTTTTGTCTTGGAGAAAAAGCTGACGGATAGAGAGTGTTATATGGGGCGATGTGAGCATTGCAACCACCAACGCATGGCGCGGTACTCAAACCAAGAGCCTACGGCTCCGCATGCTTTGACAAAGCCTGTGCGGATCAACAACAGCGAGCCCACAATATCCGGTGCAGACAATTTCATGTATTTTGGAGGGGAAGCCAACTCTTCAAGGCGTCACACACCATCCCGTCTCTTCGACGCCACTGGCGAGTGATAATCAATTGGAACAATAGAGGCAGACTATAAGAGTTCATAATTAAAACTATTTGATGGATAGAAGCACACATATTATACATTATTACAGGACGTACACGCTACGTTATCCAAAGATCTGGCGATAAATAGCAAAATTTTATTATTATAATCACTCTCCCACGCACAGATGCACGTAGAGGCGCATGTACACATGTGTGACATTCATGAAGGTCTTCTCACGCATTCAGTTTATTCTGCGGTAAATCACTCTGGCATCTTACTGTTTAATCGAAATGTACTATATAGACAAGGTTCAAAATATAGTTTAGGGATTGCTTGTACGAGTTGCTATCGCGTTGAAAATGATCCAAAAAAATAACAAATTTGATTATTTAAAAAAAAACGCAAAACATAATAAACAGTTGCAAGATTGCTTGTACGAGAACCTTCCTTAACATACCTACACCTGTACTGCACATGAAAGAATATGCAACGTTTGTTTCAAATTGACTTCACTTAGTTCGTCAGTACAAACATTTTTTCATGGTGCTAAATGCATTAAAAACCAGGACCGATGCAAATATTTGGAATAATTTTAGATTTTGTGCCCCTTTCCGATTGCAAAAAGTGAATCGTGAGTAAAACGTAGCTCTGAAAACCGGTAAAATTCTCCCCCACGTAAAATAATTATTTATGCATAATATAAGAATTATATGCAGAAAATATAATTTTGGATTTACAACAATATAGTCTGAGCAACTGATGAGTCAGATGTGGATCGCTGTTAGTGGTGGATGTTTCTGGAAAAATATATCGAGGTCAAGAAAACATCGATGTTCTACAAACATCGATGTTTTTCCCATCCCTAAGCGGAGCAGAGCGGAGGGAATGGGAGAGGAGAGGCCGGAGGGGGTGGAGCAGCTTAATAGACAATCGTGATAAATAAATACCCTAGTAATGCCGATTAATCAGCTTGTATTGAGATTTTTTTAGTTTTTACTAAATAATAGTGACAATGTGTTAGTAATTCCTGTTATTAGCAAATCTGATTGGAAAACGGGAGATTAGTTCAATGCAACCAGTCTGAATTCGCGTAAGACTAATCCATTATTTACGCTCTTGGCCTTCCGTGAGAAATTACAATTCTGATTTCTGTTGGATCCAAAATCATTTTTTCATTAAATGGCAACGAACAGATTATAAATTATTTGTTAAAATAAAATAAGATTTGTCTTCTTTGAATTATTTTAAACAATATCATTACTTTCTCATATACTACTCACGTAGTATAATCGAGAAAATTATGTAATGCTGGCTAAAAAACGTATTTGTCTCCAGAAAAATTCGTATCGTAGGTTCTGACCAAAATAGGAGATACTTCTTGTTTCAATAGTTGTACATCTAAAAGCTATGTAGCCAGAATTCCCGTTTTTGGGGGGTGGAGGGTGAGGGGGGTTTGATTCCGAAAAATAGGTCCACGCCAAAACCTCCGACCATACGGAAACAACAAACAACTTACTCCAGCATGACTCAAACTCTTTTCATTCATTTTTCTCAAAGAGCAAAGTACACTTATAAAAATGAGAACAGAAATTAGTTAATTTATTGCAATTTTGAAGAATTTTTTTTCGGAGTCTCCCTGCAACTAATTAAAATATTAATGATAAGGTACCTATTTCTTAATGAATTCTATTGTTCAAAATTAGATATTTAAATAAGGTAATGAACATGTTTTCCAAAACAAAAGTCATTTTTGCGTAAATTTGCGGATACTAATATAATAAATACTAGTAATAAAAAAGATTAATTTTAAAAACAAGATTTTCTGTAATAGATCTATTTTTTAGTTTTAAGCATTTGGAATTGATAGAGACATGTGCATTGAGTAACTTGACTTTAATGCCATTTTGATATAATATTTTAATTATTCGAAAATTACACAAGTAGAAGTTCAAGTAGAAAACGAAGAATACAAAAATAATGACGAACGGTCCATGATCCATTTAAAAAAAAAATACTTCAAAATTGATTACGTCAATGAAGACTTCTATCTGGGACAAACAGGGTCATTTGAAATATGATAAGAGTAAGAAATGAAGACTAGAATCTCAAAGGTTTGGAAGAAATTTTGGGATCTAAACTATATTCTGGAAAAGAAAAAAGAAGGCATAAAGAACAAGAAAGCGATATTAGATTCCTGTATACTGCCAGTTCTACTATCTGGAGCTGAGACATGGACTCAAAACGCCCAAAAAAACAATTATATAACATTTGGCAAAGAAAAATAGATAGGAAATGATAGAAGTCACGCTAGAGACCGGATAAGAAATGAGGATCTCCGCAAGAGATCGAAATTAAAAGAGTATGCAGAGAGGCAAAGAAGATCAAATGGAGATGGGCAGGTCACATAATGCGTATGGATCCGAAGAGGTGGGCACACCGAGCTACTATATAGGAACAAGAATTGGCAAAAGAAAAGTGAGACGGCAAAAAAATTGTTGATGCGATGAAATAAAGAGCTGTAGCCGGCAAGCTGTGGTCAAGAAAAGGGTTTATGTGAATGTGGCACGAAGGTATTGCAGACAGTGGAGGCAATGGAATTGCTTCGCTTCATCTTAAGGCATTACCTTCTCAGATGAAGGGAGCAAGAGATTTGGTGTCACAACTGTTATGGACAACATAATTTAATGGTTATTATTGTTTTAATGAGTCATGTTCTTAAGGGTTACTATTTCTGAAGATTCCATAGAGCAAAAAGTTGTTGTCTCTTGACATTCCTATCTGCCTTGCGATATGGGGTTTGAAGTGACATAATAACAAAAACGAGTATCAAAATGTATGACGTCGAAAGGCATTCAAAATATTCAGTCAGCACCCCAGTCAAATCCATTCAAGGTAGTGGCAATAGAATAAAGTGATTTTCTAGTTTGTACTCGCACTGCTCACCCATTTCTTAACACACTGGTTTGCGAATAAGCAAGACGTCTCGCATAAAAGCGCCTGTCGCTGCGCTGCTTCTGGCCGGGGGGTCCTGGCGTTCCAGTTCCGAGTCCTACGTCGCGAGGTCGACTTCTGTGGCCTCCACCCTCCGCCCGATTCGCACGGCGGAAAACCGCGCTGCGCGTCTCGCGGCGTACCCCCACCTCCCTCCTCCCCTTCCCAATAGATAGCCTAGAAACACCGACGTGTTCGGAGTTCTGGGTGTAAAAAACCAATTCTTGGCGGAGCTCCAAAGGCGGTCAGTGACGGCGCTCAAAAGGGCTCTGGGTCCGAAGGCGCCGCGCATCCTGCGTGACACCGGCCGTGAGGCGAACAGTGCCGCGCATCGGTCCCACCTCCGGAAAGGTCCGAAGCGCGTCGCCTCTTTCCGCGCGCTGCCTCACGACACGCTTGCTGCCTTGTGCGAACGAGCGGAGGCAGCCGAGCGCGAGGGGGAAGACTCGCCATCGGCCGAGGGACGCGCGGGGAACGCGACGCCGCGCCCCACCTGCCACGCCTCCCAATGGGCGCGAGCGCCACGGACACTTTGAGTCAAGTCAGTGCCGTGGCGAACAGTGTAGTGAAGTGGGAAGTGCGAATGAATGGGAAGAATGAATGGTTATGTATATAATGAAACTAGTATGAATGATGTGTGAATGTAGAAAAAAAAACAACAATTTACCAACTATATAAAATAATAATTACGTAGAATATATAAAATAGAACTAGAAAAATGATTTCAGTGTAAGTTAGTAATGCCAAAGTGCAATTAAGATAACTTTAGGTCTAGATTGTAAGTTAGTTGTGAGAAAAATCCCCGCCTGTAGCTGCTTAAGCCGCAAGGCAGCAGCGTATTATAAAAAATATTCATAGAAAATAAATTCCCCTTCCTCACAGGGATACTGTGGAGGGGACAAAAGAAAAAAACTTCTGTGGCCGGCTGCTCCGATCGGGAGTTTTTCATGGTTTCTCCGCTCAATAGCAGTATCCTACCAAGCGGACCACGCATCGCGCGTGATCTACCGCTTCCACACAACACTCTTTCATGCACTACACCGCACATGCCGGGAGGCCGGGCGGGGGCGCTGCCTAGCGGGTACGATATCCCTGGTTGCGGAAAACTCCGCTCGCCGACGGGAGGTCGGCGTCCTCCCTACTAAAACAAGCACTACACTCACGGGACCAATGCACTTGGCAGGTGACGTGCCCGGAATCAGAATAATCAGTCAGTCAAAGTTGCACTCGCAGATTTGTCGCTGACGAAGACAAAAACTTCCTTTAGGAATATCAAAGAATGGAAAATACACGTTTTATTTCAAAAAGGGAAAATTCATTCCATTAAAGAAAATGGAAACGTTTCACAAGGATTCAAGAGATATTAGAATTAGCGAAGGAACGAAAAACTATTTTTCGAATATGCTGCAATTAATGGACCATTAGAATCATGATTCATTACAAGAACATGTGTAAATCACATTAAAACGTTGCTGACAAGGATAATTTCAAATATTGTCATCGCAAAGCAAGTTACATTGGTTTTAGAGGATCTCGTGTACTTTCCTAGGAGTAATTTCCATTGATGAAAATGTAAAATATAGAAGTGCCCATAGAGCACGGCGTGCGGCGTACAGAACCCGCACTGGGAAAGTGGCGAAGAGCTGGCCCACAGCTAACCAGGTACAAAGACTGTTATGCATTGACTCACGGCGGAAGATTAAGACTTGGAGGGAAGGTTGTACGGTCGGTATTTCCGGCTTATCTGACTTCTAGGAAAGAAGGTACATCAGCGTGGCGTATTCTATACACTGGGGAATTTTAAACTAGTAGATGAGATGGGAAAGTTATTGATGAAATAATTCAGTGTCGAAGTAAACTAGTATTACAAATTTTAATTCATTATCCATTTGATTGCACAACCGATTTTGGTTATCTACTAGTCATATTAATACAACCAGTTTCAATCGAAGTAATAGCTGTGAAGTTGCATGTCCAAAATGCTTCAAATTTAAAAAGTAAAAGTAGGGAACCTCTTCATTCAAGACGTCTCTGCCAGAAAATAAGTACATTTTTTCTGCATAACTTTAGTACGGTAATAAAAATTTGTGTAGATAGAGTTTTAACGTCAAAATCACGTAGTTAAGTTTAGGTCGTAAGTATTAAGAGAAACAGTGCAATAGTAACGTGAAAACTGTGAAAAGCCTTCGGAACATTAATAACAATTGTATGAACAGATGGGCAGGAAGTGTTGAAATTTCAACGCGGCATGAGAGAGTTAAATTTCAATGTTAACATTTCCGGCGAAAATGGGCAACGTTTCAAGAATTCAAGTAAGAAACTGAGTGGCAGAATATATTTCATTTTGTCCCGATTATTTCTTGTTACGTAAATATTACCGAGAAAATGTACTTTACAAATACATTCTCAAAAACTTTATAAACATTTCTTAATGGAATATGTATTTATTATGATGGAATTTATTTAAAGAATGTTTGGTATGCGCCATTTATCCATTAAAATAAGTTCGATACAATGAACTGGAAATAAAATTATCTTTTTGTTGGTGTGGGATATTTTCTGTGAGATACGAATTCTAAAGGTGTAGACAATAATAAATAAATTTTGAAAGTGATAAACATGGAAGAATGGCTCGAATCTCCCATCGTCAAGCAATTAATCTTTAGAAAATTTAAATCATTAAAAACCAAGCAAAATTATACACAACTTAACTTATTAAACCAGAACAGGAAAAAGGCCATATTCTTTTATTAAGGGCAGAAACGTAATCTCGAGGACAATGCATATGCTACGGCTATTAACTACTTTTAGAAGTATACGATATATTACTATAGCACGTCCTAAAGAAAAGGGAAAGATGAAGTTAGTTTAAAAGGTATGAATTAAGTGAGAAGTATACCTAGTTATTTGATTATAGTTACAAAGTAACAGGACGTAACTTCTTTGCATTACCAATCGTTAGCTGTTGTATGGGGTAATTAAATTTGTTCGAAGAATTGTCACCCCCTGTATTTGAACAAATTTAATTATTAAAATACATTTGTTTCTCAGTAACATGGTCACAACTTGATCCAAAAAAGATACAGGGTGGTGACAATTATAAGGGCATATACAATGTTCAGAGAAATACTTAATATATTCGATTTGCGGAGTTTCTTGTGATCGTTGTCACGTACACTTTCATAAGTCAATCCACAAGATCCGTGCGTCTTGCGGTGTACAGAGCATCAATAGATACGTCACAACGTAAAAGTCTCTCCCCTCGTCAATGAATCAGGAAAAGCGTACGCTTTCATTTTTTACGAATGAACGGCGAACAACTGAACTTTGTACTGCAAGTAACGATTACGAGGTGACTACCGTGTTGTTCATATACGAGAAAAGAGGCACATCTAATAAAAACACACAAACACGCACACACACACACACACACACACATATATACATATATATTCATACACACATTTATACGCACATGCATATACACACATATATATACACACACATGCATATACATATGTACACGTGCACACACACACACATATATATGTATATACACACACATGCATATGTACACCCCAAAAATATACTTACAGCTAATTAATTCCATCTAATTATATTCTATCGTATTCTATTGTATATAATTCTAATCTTAAATTTTATTTCATTTACTCTATTCACTTCTGCTACGTCTTGCTGCGCTGCACTACACTGCAACGCCCAGCCCCACACTCCAATATAATTTTATTTTTAACATTGGTAATGTCGCATATCACACTGAATTTCCCTGGAACTGCACTTCACTTCACTACAAATAGCTAATAATTTGAAGAAAAGAAAAATAAGAAAAAAATACTATTTGAGAGTTCTTATACGAGTTTTAAAACACTTTACATCCTTGTAAAAGGGCTCCATGACTGTTGCAGGTATTTCGTTCCAATCCCTAATTGTGCGATTTACAAATGAATATATACCGGTATCAGTTCGCTGCCGTTGAGTTTTTATTTTCCATTTATGATCTTTTCTCCCTATACGTGCAGGACTCTCTAGTCTTCCACTTATTCCCTCCCACGCTGGAGATTTATTATACGCTTTAAACATACAACATAATCTTGCATTCTTCCTGCGGGTACTCAATGATTCGAAATGTGATTGTGTGTCACGTTCCCTTGCAAACCCTCTATTTATGGATTTCACTGCTCTTTTTTGGATCTTTTCTAATTCTTTTATTTGACATATTCTGTACGGATCCCAACAAGCTGACGAGTATTCAAGAGCTGGCCTAACTAAAGATCTGTAAGCCAATTTTCTACTTTCCATGTTACCTTTCTTTAAAATTCTCTTGACAAAATGAAACTACTTCCAAGCTTTTCTTACTACATAATTTATAAGTTCCCCCTTCGTAAGTCGCTACGCAAATTAATTCCTAAGTATTTACAGCTGATTATCTCGGGGATCAATGTGCCGTTCATAGAATAATTTAAGGGATTCTTACGTATAGATTTTGTGAAACTGATAGTCTTACTTTTGTCGGCATTTATTTCCATTTTGTTTGATTTAGTCCATGCGCATATTTTATTTAGATCCTGTTGCAGTGCACGTTCATCTTCAGATGATTCTATTATTCGGTAAATGAAGCATGCCCTACACTACTACATGACGGGAATTTAGAGTCTGTGCAGGTTGGAACGGTGCCCTGACGACTGAGATGCCTGAAGGAGGGACATCCCAAGCCGAAGTGTGGGTTCGCCACACGTGCTTGGGAGCGGAACACCGCCACTTTCCCTGTGCATAGCGTACTCGCGGGAGTAATGAGCGCCAGCGCCAGCGACATCATCAGCTCATCAAGCAAACCAACGAAAGTAGTCAAATTTTCCGCTCCGAATGTGCACCACATGAATATTATTTACTTTGATACTCATTTTTTAAAATAAAATAGTTCATCGAATTCTTACACCTACTAAATGATAATCGCCAGAATATCAGGCATTTTGTTTTCGGGCAGAGCTTTAAATCTTACGCTCTCCCCCTCATTCCGTGTGAGCAATAAAGGTATATCATCAAAGATTTGTTCGGATACACGGTTCCTGGTCGATTAAAAAAGATAATCTATCAATTAGAATTAAAGACAACGTCTTTACCATTATTATTTTTTAAAATTAGGAGCTGAATACAAACACCCAATCGTCAGATCAGGGGATGGAAGCTAAAAAAACGTTTAATATAACAAAATAACCATAATAAAGAAAACATACAATCGTATTTCATTACTACTTGTGTTCCAATGCCAGCAACAGCCCACAAGCATATCAAAATCCGAGAGAGACTTCAACGCGTGGGCGGCGCGAAACGCGAGCCGCGCCGAAGCCGCGGAGCCCTGCGGCAGCGGCTGCACAGGTAGCCTCCGCCAAAGGAAACTGCAGGGCAAACACGGGGCCCGCACACAAAGGCGACGCCCAGCGCCTCAGAGAGCGCAGATGGGCTTCACAGGCACCGCAGCGGCGGGGGCGGAGGCAAGGGTTTCGGGAACCGAGAAAATTATGACGGCCTGACAGTTGCCGGGCGGGGCGGGGAGCGGGGCGCCGACGGGTGCCGAGTGACTGTTTTCGCGCGCAGGTAGCCGCGCCCCGCTGCCGCGACCCTTGGGCTGCGTGGGCCGTGGGCCTTCCCCCGGCGCACGCGCGTTCCCACGAGGACGGGCTCCGGAACACGGGATTAGTCGCCTTTTTGCCCTCTCACTGCCCGCCGCCGCAGACTCCGAAAAATTGGAACTAATAAGCTCATTAAGTAATTAAGCGTTGGTTTCCTGCCTATTGTAGGGCGTGAAAGAGAACGTGATGGAACACGATATCTCCGATGAGTCCTAAAGTGTCCCTGTGGAGCGGGGCGGATGTCAGACAGACTTCCACTCAACTGCCACATTTTCTCCTTCAGTTCAGTACACGGTGATTCCTACTCTACTGTCAATACAATGCATTGCCTTCAAATTGGAAGTGTACTTGTAGGTATGAGGTAAAGCTATAGATAAAGATAATCGAAATAGAAGGTCAGGTATTGAATATAAGGTAAAAGTAATACGAAATGTATCTCTAGACATAGATACCGCTGCATCTGCAATAAACATTTTGAAATCTCTAAGAAGTATAGAGGTATTGAATATAAAAGCCGCTTTCCAATTATGTTTTGATTTAAACGTATATTATCTCTCCAGTCGTAAACGTTCAGTGGAAGTAAACCCCAAGAAAAGGTGCATATAGTGTAGAATAAGAGAGATCCAGGAGATGAGACCCAGAGATTCAGAGACCCAGAGATTCAGCTGAGACAGACGTTCATGTTGGTGCTAAATTTGTGAAACCAAATTATAATAGAATGAAACCTGAAGATTATCCCGAAACGGCTTCATACTTTCCTGTAAATGCTCATACGAATTAAAAGGGCCGTCTCGAAAGGTTGACTCGATGTGCGAAGACGCGAAGCCGGAGTGTCATCGGGCCCCGGTGGGAAGCTTCTGGAAGGCCCACGCATGGAGGCGGCCGCGCCGAGGCGGGGGGAGGGGCGGGGGCCGAGGGGCGCGAGGCGGGCGCGAGGGGGCGCGAGGGGGGCGCGAGGGGGGCTCGAGCGCGGGCGACGTTCGCGGAGACGGCCATCGCGGGACTTACCAAGCAGCGCGTCCAGAGCATGGCAAGGGCGAGGCGAGAGGCGAGGCGAGGGCGAACACGTCGAGGAGCGGCAGGCGCCGCAGCAGCGGAGGCAGCAGCGAGGCGGCGTCGCGGCGCTGGGGCGTCGGCGTGAGCGGCAGGAGCTGCGCGTGTGGCGTTGCGCGCGGCGGGCGCGGCGGGCGCGCGCCGGGCGGGCCGGCCCCGAGGAGTGGGGGGCCGCGCGAGGGGGCCGCCCGCCCCCGGGTGGTGGCGCGGGCGCGGCGCGGGGCGCGGGCGCGCGTGGGGCGCGGGGTGGCCGGCGCGCGAGGGGCGCTACCGCGCCCATTGGTCAGCGCCGCGTTTGCGTAACGGGGTGGACTGCATCATTCATGCGCGGGGCGGCGCGGGGCGGCGCGGGGGTGGCGCGGAGAGCGGGGCGGGCGGGCCGCCACCGCTTATAGAGGGTGCGCGCGTCCGCCGCCGGCACTGGCACCGCGCTCGCCGAGCAGAGCTACTGCCGCTGCTGTCGCTGCGGACTACTCGTCTCCGCCTCCTGTCTTTGCCTGCCTGAGACGTTGGCTGACATGGGTTCCTGGTGACAGCGCGCTGCTGGCTCTGGCGGCGGTCGCGCGGGGTTGCTGGCGCCTGGCGGCGAGGGGTGCGGGGGCGTTCGCGCCCCTCGGGCCTCGTCGTCGGCGCCGGCGCCCCGGTCAAGGCCAAGACTCGCGCCCCCGGCCCGCGGCCCTGGCCGCTGCTGGGCTCTCTGCACCTGCTGGGCAAGCACGACGTGCCCTTCCAGGCGCTGTCCGCCCTGTCTCGCGTCTACGGCGACATCTACGCCATCACCCTGGGCTCCACGCCGTGCGTCGTCGTCAACAGCTTCGACCTCATCCGCGAGGTGCTCATCAGCAAAGGCGCGCACTTCGGCGGCCGCCCGGACTTCATGCGCTTCCACGCCCTCTTCGGCGGCGACCGCAACAACTGTGAGTATCCGCGCCAGCGCCCGCGCCCGCACCCGCACCAAATGCTCTCACCTTACCCGTCTCCATTCATCTCTATTGCTATTTATGATATTTACGTGTATTGTTGCATCATCTGTCGTCACTACATTGAGAATAGCACATCAAATGATGAAGCAAGAGCTACTCTCTTGAGCAGTCCCCTCTAAAATGTTAGCTTCTTAGCACCCACGTCTTCTATTGCACATGGTTCCCGTTTTAGATTCATATTCAAAACGCTATTTTCCTCTTATTTTGAAAAGAAAGTAGTAAATTAAAAGAATGCTTTGCCATTAATTAAATTGTAGAAAATATTTATCATCTGCTGGATAAATTAGGTCTTATTTAAATGTTTTGTAAATTGAAATCACATGCGCTTGACTCCATTAAATCTAACATTGGCAGCTGGGGAGATAAAATTGGGGAGATTTGAATTATTTAACCAAGCGGCGAATCGCCAGGCTATTAAAATATTTTATGAATTAAATAACACTATAAAATGATTTAAAATTTGTTAACATCTTTATTTGCTAGATTGAACACTAAATGCGTTTTAACTTTACAATTTCGTTGATATTCGAATAAGTAATTTTTGTTTTAGAGAACAGTAATTGTGAAATAAAGAACTTAGCATCTCATTCAAAGCAAACTTAATGTCCATCGTGTAGAAACCTTACGAGGTACATTCAGATGAATATTCCTTGAAAAGGAGTCGCATCGCATCGCATCGAGTCGTGGCAGAGGCGCCATCAGTAGGTCGCCATGGGCCAGCGCGCGGGGGCGGCGTAACGGTGCCCTCGCCCGCCACCATAAACGTGTCGCCGCTGCTGGACACCTTCCCCTCCCGCTACCCCTCCCCCGCCCCTCCGCGCGCCGCCTCCGTCGCCACCACCTGGAGGCGGCCAAGAGGTTCTTTTGAAGCTCAATTGAAACGTTCATTTGAACAGCTCTCCACAGGGTGGAAACTAATTAGTCGATTTCTACAAACGAAATGTGTAGCATTCAAGATACGACCATTAATGTTGTATCAGTTTTTAGTTATCAGAAAATCTGACGGAGTTCGCTGTTCGAGAGAACTGTTCAGTTATTTCTAATTTGTGCATGGCAAATGTTTATAATTGTTTATGTGTATCTCTCACATGTCATGTCTTTTCTTCTCTGCAATGTTCGTGTACACCTTTAGAAGGTCATTTTTAAAAGGCGCGAACGTAAAAACAGACGTATTACGGTTTTCAGAATATAGTGAATGAGTACTTTTTCCTCTTTGCATTTCTCTAGAAGTAAAATCTATATTTGCATTATTATATTTCTAAATGGGCATCATATTTTTGTTATTTGTATGACCTATCATGATTACGTTATCATTAAGCAATTAGCATTGAGTTACACTTTGGTTCTTTGAAAATATCACCAAGAAGGAAAAAGTGTAGTATGTGGGGAAGCGTGCGCTGGGGGAGGGGCAAGCGAAGCCGCTCGGCCGCACAGATGTTCAGCGCAAGGGCTGTTTACAGCAGCAGGCGGCGCCCACTCCCACGGGGATTCTCTCGCCCGCGCGCTCGCCAATCCACCTGGGGAGGGGCGGCGGGGCGGAGTACAGTCCACAGGTCGCGCGGCGTCCGGGCGCTGACTCTGCCACGAAGGCTCGATGCGCATTCGCCGTCTTCAGCAAAGTAGCCTTCACGGAAACGGTTCCTTCATTAGAAGAATATTCTTACGGACGTTGAATGGAGGAAGTTACACAACTCGTCTTGTATATTTTTTTCTCTCTCTTCAGCCCTTACTTAGAAAAAATTTTGAAATTTCAAATAAGTAATAAATAACGCAAACATCACACATTAATAAAAATAAATTATTTTGATGAAGTAGATCGATCTGTGATGTTAAGGTTCTACAAATTTGAAATCGATCTTTTAATTTTTGTGCTTATTAACGTAATAACACGCATATTTTAATTCCACCCGGATGTTTCTATAATAGAAAAAGTTTTTTCGAACTTTTTTCGAACCTCACCTGCTCCTTCGCTGTTCAAGGTAGAGGTTTCTACATAGTGAAATAGATGTTACGTACGTACGTACGTGAAATATTAGTAAAGTATAAGCACTTGACTATTATTTTGAAAACTAAAGTACAAAAAATAACTTATTTTTCCCGTAAATGTCAATTTTTCAATAGAACCAACAAATGAATTTTAAAAACAACAGCAGTAATTATCACAATTTTCGACTTATTTTCGTGTTTGGACGTTTTCATAGTTTATCTCAGAATCTGATAGATCATGAATAATTTTAATTAGGTTTTATGATTTATTAAATTATTATTTATTAAAACTTTTATAACACATTTAATTTATTCCATCGGTTCTACAATGTTCAGTCCCTTCCAATGTATTATAGTTTTCAAAATAGTAACTATTTAAATAAACAAAGAAGTGTCGCTTGAAAAATAATTATAGACTAAATGTTGCAAGAATGGAATTCGTAAGAGACCATTTCCGGTGTAACTCATCTGGTCGTGCGAATGGTTATACAGCGAAACGTGTTGAGTGCAAAAACAGTTGACCGCCAGTAAGACGCAATAGGCGTATCAAGTGCCACCAGAGCGTGTGTGTAGCGCGCAGCCGGGCATTACACAATTCTATTTCCGCGCGGGGCGTAAGCCTTCTGGAAAGCCGGCGTCGGCGTCGGCGGGGGGCGTGGCACTTGGCGCTGGCAAGGCGCTGACGCGCGCCTACTCAGCCCTCGGGGAAGAGGTTGACAACCTGAGCGCTGGCTCCCCGGCGGAGGCGCCCGCGCGCCTTCGCAGCCGTGCGCTGCGCTAAACGGCCGCCACGTGGCTCGCCGGCACGCTCTCCGCGCGATTCCTCCGCGATCAAAACACGCCCAG
>BOPP01000251.1:1375170-1395463 GCA_017312745.1 Gryllus bimaculatus
GCCCCCGCCGGCGTTCCTGGGCGCCGCTTCCTGCGCGGCTTTTTTGCTGGCCGCGGCGTTCCTGGGCGCCGCTAGCGCGGGCGCGGGCGCGGGCGCGGGTCGCGTAACGGCACTTGGCCGCGGCGCCCAGAGGAGAGGAGAGCTTTTTTGCGAGCGCAGCGCTGCTACCGCCGCTAGCGCCTCTAAAATTAGCTCTCCTGTGTTCGGCGGAAGGCGCGTGCGCTTCCGGCCTCGCCTCGGGTTACTGGCCCACACGCGCGCTCCAGTCTCCGCCTCCCGCGCGCCGCCACCTTAACCACCTTTTGCCTCGTAAACACGGCACTGCTGGCCGCTACGAGAAAGCGAACTTCCGCGAATATACATGTAGAGCGCTAGTTATCTTCTCGTAAATTCTGATCTACCGGTGAAGTGCTGCTATCATTTCACCGCTTGTAGGTATCGTAGATGGAAATATCACTGCAGCTATGCGCTGTGGAAGCTACACTTCAGTGAACTGAATTATGGTTTCCATGCGACACGTTGATAAGTCATTGAAGGCTTCTAATCTCTTAAATAAAAATGCTCGTATCACAGTATCGCTTTAAACGATTTAAATCAATTTCTGATATATAAAATAATTATCACCATCCTATCACAAACATTTATTTTGGGATAAATAATTGAAGTTCAGCACACACATTCCTACATTTTAATCAAACATGAATGTTTTATGATCAAATACCATTTGGTTTTGGTCGTTGCTTTTTATTTCCAATCCTGGGCTAATGCCATTGGAGATGACTAATATGCAAACAATTTTAGATTGTAAAAACTTGTATCGATCATTGACGGGGAGAGAGGTAACCTAGGGACGTAATATAGGCATATTTTTTGATTTGTGATCTTTACTTAATGACTTGTGCATTTTGGCGAGTAGAGGTTCAGCATGCGGTGTTTGGCCTGTTGCAGCGCTGGCGCTGTGCGACTGGTCGGAGCTGCAGAAGACGCGGCGCAGCATCGCGCGCATGTACTGCTCGCCGCGCACGGCGTCCGCGCACTTCGACGCCCTGGCGGTGGCGTGCGACGCAGAGGCCGTGCGCCTGCTGCGCGCCTTCGACGCGCGCGTCGCGGCAGCCGCGCCCTGCGGCGGCGCCGTGCGCGCCAAGCCCCTGCTGCAGATGGCCTGCGCAAACATCTTCACGGGCTACATGTGCAGCACCACCTTCGACTACGACGACCCCGCCTTCCAACACGTGAGTTACGCCTTTATACTCATTTTCTTCAATTATACACTAATATTTTTTTTAATTTAAAAAAGAAAAGAAAATTTCGGTACGACACGAGTTTTGGAAAGAAAATGTCAAACTTTTCAAGGCGTATATAAAAATAGTACGTTTGCGTGGCAAATCCACTAGGCTTAATATTATTAACTGCAAATATTTATCCCGGCATCTATTTAATTTCACATTCATGAATACGGTACTTACTGCAATCTATTACGAAGCCCCAAAGAAGCCGGACATGGTGTCACTAGTGTCTCCCCTACTCGCCGGAATGCCCGACAAGGCGCCCGCCCGTCATGTGACCGCTAGTCGACGGCGCGTCCGATATCTCTATTTCCGTCTGGGAGGTATCGGTTCTCTTTCCTTGTTGGCGGATGAACGATTAGTCGTCAATACCAGGAGTCGCGTGCCATGACATCCAGTGAATTCGAACATCTGACAAATCCTGACTTGCTCCGAATAAATTCTTCCTCCCGGTTAAAAAGATCTTTCATTCGCCAAATGAACGTAAACAACAGCTGAAACAATTTCCGCTAAAATTCCAACTCGCGGTAGAGAAGAGGTGCGCCATTACCGCCACTTGGTCGCATCGGATTTATTCGCGCCGTTTGATTCCACGGCGTTCAGTTTGGCCGCTGAGCCGGCCGGGCGGGGGAGGGGGCGGGGTAGCGGAGTCGGGCAACGGAACTCGGCCTTTCACGCCTCCGAATGCCGGCGGCAGGTGAGCAGGCGGGCGGTGGCGCAAGCGCGGGCGGCCTTTGCACCCCGTTCCCGGCCCGGCCCGGCCCAGCGGCCGCCGCGGAGGGCACCGTCGGACGACTGGCCGCTGGCCGGCATTCCGACGCGGCTTTCAGCCCCTGTCCCCCACCGCTAACCGCCACCTATTCTGGTCATTCTGAATGGCATTACACGGCGGAGCGTTTTGTTTAAAGCAAACAATACGAGCGTAAATATTTCAAGGCGCTTTTAAGCAGGAGCGAATTTAAACGCGACGGTGCCAGGTATATTTTCGCTGAGACGTAAAGATGCACTTCATTCATTTTTGTGGCGGATTACGGTCGTACTACAGTTGTCACTCGAGATCATTTCGGCTGCATGTGAAGCGCTTCCCGCGCGGCTCGCGTCGGAGGCTCGCAGAAGTCAGCGCACCACATGCACACACGACGCCAACGCAGCGAAGCGGTACGACAGTATCGCCACAAACGTACTGCTATTTTTATATTTTGTAGAGGATACTTGACACGCCAGGATTCCTTCCCCATTTTTATAATTCACATTAGAATATGAACATGATTAGGGCGTTTAGGGAACTGAATGCGTGTAGCAAATCAAGTTGTATTAGTCCCCGATTGAGTGTTTTACTTTTAAGTTCACTCCAATCCCATTGAATCTACGCATCAACTGAGTGCAAGGGCCCGCTTCGCTTGCAGATGGTGAACAACTTCGACGAGATCTTCTGGGAGATCAACCAGGGCTACGCCGTGGACTTCCTGCCGTGGCTGCGGCCAGCGTACAGCTCGCACCTGCGCAAGATCCAGCGCTGGGCCAGCGAGATCCGCACCTTCATCATGGCGCACATCATCGGGCCGCGGCGCGAGGCCATGGCGGGCGAGGGCGAGGCCATGGCGGGCGAGGGCGACGCGCCGCCGCGCGACTTCACAGAGGCCCTGCTGCGCCACCTCGACGCCGACCCGGACCTCAACTGGGAGCACGTCATCTTCGAGCTGGAGGACTTCGTGGGCGGCCACTCGGCCGTGGGCAACCTGGCGTGGCTGCTGCTGGGCGCGGCGGCCAGGGACCCGCGCGTCCTGGAGCGCGTGCGCGCAGAGGCCGACGCGGCCACCGGCGGCGGCGCGCGACCGCTCGCCATCTTCGACCGCGCGCGCATGCCCTACACCGATGCCGCCATCCTCGAGACGCTGCGCGTCGCCTCCTCGCCCATCGTGCCGCACGTCTCCACGCAGGACACGGACATCGCAGGTGAGGCGCGATACCATATCCTTTTACTACTTCACAAACTTCATCCGCAAACTTACAAATGATAAATTTCCTAAGGACGTTCACTTCATCACACAAAAATATAAACCAAACTTCAGTCGTGGGCCCTCCAGGCATTCTCATAGCTCCGAAGGTAATTAAGAGGCTGCGACGCAGCCCCAGTGCAAAAGTGGCAGCTAAACTCTTGCAACGCCCCGGGCTTCAGCCTCGCGCCACCCGCCTGCTCTCCCCAACGCCCACCTTTTTTTCGGGCTCGCGCTCAATGCCACGGCCGCTCTCGCGACGCGTCCTTTGTGCCGCCCCGGGGCTCGCCTTACGACGCGATTCGCTTAATAAGCGACTGCTCGCGCCGCGCGGCCGAAACGACCGTCTCGAATGCCGGGAGGCAGGGGACGCGCGCGGGCGCGGCCTTCGCTCTGCCGCCGCCGGGCCTTTCCCGGCGCCCGGCGCGACTTCGTGGAAAGCGTGCCCGTCCACGGATTTATGTTAGCCTCACATACATCCGAAACAATTCGCAAGACGAATCTCATTCATGATTTTACGCACGCCATATTGATACGTCTTGGAACAGTTTTCAGAAAGAGCCGGAGTGCCATACATGCACGTCTCGGGAAACGAGTATCGCCCTCTCAAAGCCCATGCCCCATTGATGTAGTGTTTGTGTGCTGGTGTTGGCGAGACTGACCGCCCGTGTGTTTGTGTGTGCGCAGGCTACGCGGTGGAAAAGGGCACCGTGGTGTTCCTCAACAACTACGAGCTGAACACGAGCCCGCAGCACTGGCACGAGCCCGAGCGCTTCCAGCCCGAGCGCTTCCTGTCGCCCGACGGGACGCGCGTCGTCAAGCCCGACTTCTTCATCCCGTTCAGCACGGGCAAGCGCACGTGCATCGGCCAGCGCCTGGTGCAGAGCATCACCTTCCTGCTGGCCGGCGCCCTGCTGCAGCGCTACGACGTGTCCGTGGTGGAGGAGGAGCGGCCGCACTCGCTGCCGGCGTGCGTCGCGCTGCCCCCGCACACCTACCCGCTCGCCTTCCGGCCGCGCGCCTCCAGCGCCGCCTGATCCCTCCCTCTCCCTCTCCCTCCCCCCACTCGTGCCTTGGCGGCAAATGCCGCGCATCTTGTACATATCAAACCGCGTCTTGGAGCGCGGTCAGCCAAAAGGAACCCGAGCGCCCTCGACAATGAAACAGAGCTTTACTCATTGTATAAAATAGGAGAAACAAAATGGAAGTCTAGAAACAAATTTCGCTTCCGTGAGACTCAAAATGCTTTAGACTGAGAAGTTTCGTTCGGGTTCCGTTTGCTGAGAATTCTCCAAGGCCCCCGCGCTTGGCCGCCTCCTCCTCTTGGAAAGACTGCTCCGCCGCCTCCGCGCTGGCGCGCGCGCCCAGCGCACGCGTTGTAAATATAATTTTTTATATTAATTATTATTACTGTATTGATACTCCAATGTGTGTCTGATGTAGAGTAGCCTAGAGTAGAGCTGCGCCTTGCCTGTACATGGGTATACTGTTGCAATTTGTTATTATACATCTTTTATTATATACATACTATTGTATTTGTTGGTCATAACATTTTGTACAAAAGATCGGGGCGTCGTGCGCCCAGCGCCTCAATAAACGCTTCCGAAACAGCCGCTTGCGTTTGTGTGCACCGCCCTCGCCCTAGCAGTACCTGCCCATTGTGAGCGGGCGGGCCGTCTACTCGCCCGCCACCCTCCGGCCGACCACACCCCGTGGCCCGGCCTCTCCAGACGGCGGCTCTGCGCCAACGCTTCCTTGCTCGGCGTTCCCTTGTAATGAGCGATATACATATAAACCCGCCATTAGATGAGTTAGTTTCCACTTTTACCAATATTTACATCATAATGACATGATTTCCCCCCAACGTCTTACAATTTATTTTGAATTATTCAGTCGCTCACTTCGAATGACGATTACATAAGTTTCCATTTCATTATATATTTACGTACTGCCCTTGACACTCTGGTATACAATACTTGTAAATGATGAAGTCTTTTTTGTATATATTAGTTACATATAAATTACATTGCAGTAGTGACCCTTGAAATTGAAAGTGCAAATATTTTTAGCTTCTGGGCACAGTTATCAAATAAAGTACTATCAGTTGCGAGGAAAACGTCCACAAAAATTCAATTTGAGAAAACTTTCATAAAAATTGAAAATGTTCCCTAGTATTTTCAGTACTTACAGTTGTTAAAAGATGCAATGTGAAGATGCAAGATTTATGTAAGTGTACAATATTTGACAAGGGAAATGTTTCTAGATATTTCTTAGGAAATTTAGTCAAAGAGTTTCACGAAGGCTCAGCGTACCGGGAGTCCCAACAAACCCTGTCAGAAACTTAGCTGCAGAAGTCACTCTTTCTTCGGGAGACGGTCCGGAGTAAATAGCTTTTGTGGATTGACTGCCGCCGCCGCCATGAGAACGTCCTTCCTTGAGCAGTGAAGACGGGGATGGGGAAGGGACGAGGGGCGGGGGCTCTCGCTTTCGAGGACGCCCTCCGCCCTTGGGCTCTCGTCGCTTTCGCTACGCGTTTTGTCGAGGGGGAGGGCGTCCGGCAGTCGAGATATATGGCCGTACACGAAACCCTCGCGCTGGCGAGACGGGCGGCCGCCCAAAATATTTTCGTTTTGTCCGCGGGGCAGCGGGAGCCACAATGGGCTGCGCCTGACGAGGGCGAGGTGGGAAGCTCCACGCGGCCCACTTACCCTCTTCCGCCGCTCACCGATGCCTCCGGTTCATCGCCCGGCGGGAATTTTCTTGTAAATATGACACTCGACGATTGCAAAGAGAAAGGGGCCTCCTCCACATGCTCTACAACCACGCATAATGGGTTGCCTATGTGACAGGCGCTTATCAAACTACTGGTATCCACCTCTACTATAATAGCGTACAGTTACTGTTCATACTATCATAATCCAGATTAAAACACGGGTTGAACGTCTAACAGGATAATGGCATAAAATTTGTGGAAGAGTTCAAGTGTTGAAAGCTTCGAAGGACAGAATAAATCAAGTAAGATATGTCGAGAAACCCTGGAAAAGCTTCATTTTTTAAAGAACAAAGTTTATTAAACATTAATTATATAATATGAAATTAAGGTTTTTTAAAACGATTTTGCCGAAGAGCCCGAAATAGAGCGTCTTTTGCTCTGTTATAGAGCAGTTATAGAGCTGTTATAGAGCAGGGGTTCGAGGTACATTTATTATTATTATTATTATTATTATTATTATTATTATTATTATTATTATTATTATTATTATTATTATTATCATTATTGGCGTATAGGCCATAACTGACCACGCTACACGATTAACGTGTGTAATTCTTCCAGGATCAGCTTTTCAGCTGTATCATTGGATTACAACAAGGTTGTTACGCCTTGAAGTGTGAATTATGAAATGATAGGTGAAGGGACAATCACAAATACGACCATGTCTACGCAGGACTCAAACCTGCAGCCTCCTCGGCACAGACGACGGCTGCCGCAACCGTCTGCGTCACGGGGCCGACGGTACATTTATTATAATGTAATCTACGAAATTATCTCTTTTAACCTATTTCATTTTTGGGTATTAAGTTCTTCTTCGAGGGAGTGGGGTGGGATGTGCAGAAACGTGGAAATTGTGCAAGTGAAATTGAAGACGAATGTTCTATGCAATTTAATCGCACGCGCCTAGGTTGAACTCTTAACAATACTAGACAGTTTACCCATGCTTATTGTGTAACACCAGGTTGATCACAGTTCAGAGCTTTCCAGTAAGAAGTTTTCTTCGCTTTAAACAATTTACAATGTGCAGAACTAGAATTTATTCACTCAAAATTAAATACAATATATTGAAAGTTATATATGTGCGATTGTGTTCAAGACCCAGGACGACTCATGTAATTTTAAGTGATAACAGATCTCATTAATGGACAGTGCGCAAAGAATTGAGCGCTTCTCCCAGTACTTATAATTTATCGTCAAAAGCAGTAAAACTTCTGTGTCGAAAGAGTAGCTTTCCGTTCATTTGTTTGGTTGCGTTCAGTATATAAAAACGGTACAGTTTACAAACATTTATGGGGTAGGAAATAAACTCCATAGGCTATCTTTTTATCATGTTTCCATTAGAATAATTCTTTGCAAAATCTCCTACAATCTATTAAAGTTTTTCTGTTTGAAGAGATTCTACAAATTGTTTTCTTTTATTACATTAATTAGTATTTACGAGTTAAAAGGCTTATGAAAAACTGTATATGAATGGCGTTTTTTCTTGACCACAACTCCTCGAGGGTAGTAATATAGTCGAAATATAATTCAAATTTTGCTCAATTCAATTTGGAACCTTTAATGAAGGAAAATTCACCAGGCAAAGAAACAAATTTTGACATTTCATTTGCGAAGTTTACTCTGTCGAAGCTCAAAAGGTGCTCTATGTTAACATATTTCTGCATGCTGTCCCGCTTCGCGCCGGAGCAGTACGAAAAGAGAGCGGTGGAGCAGGAGCAGCGGGGAGGGTTGTTGGATGGCACTGGGCAATGCGGTGCGACCAACGGGATGGAAGAGGGGAGGCAGGACAGGACAGGACGGGCAGGGACGAATGCTTCGGAACGAGCTTCTACGATCACCCCAAAGCTTTCAATAGAGGTATAAGCCCTATATTTGAGTATTGCAAGCATTCCGTACCAACATCCATTATTTCATTCCACACCTAATTGACAACATTTGATATAAGCGAATGCTTATTCTTCGAAACGTCTTTTACGCAGGAGTGGTTAGAAAAGTTGTAAAATGTACATTTCTTTTGCAGATGTGGTAAGAAAATCACTAGAAGAGAGAAACACAGTAGACGTGTTTTTATTATAATACAACCTCCAGTGTGTTCTCTGTACCAACACATTTTGACATTTATTGTTAGTACATTTGAAATAAATTGGTAAATTCGAAATAATTTGGTTTGGGACCGTAGAACAATGAGAAAACCATATGTACGACTATCTCATACAGTAACGTGTCTTTTTACTAAAAATTAGAATACCGACTCCTCTTCTACTTCGACTTCGTGTCTCAAGTTTTCAATTCAGTCGGACCAGTAAGTCGCGTTTTATCAACAGCAAAAAAAGCAAGAAAAGAGTGGCCATCAGTTAATGAAAACTTATTCTGAATTAATCTTACAAAATCAGTTAATATTGCAAATAACCTCCACCAGTTGTCGGTTTCACTTTATAAACTACAATCAACCCAGTTTTTGATTAATGAATGTTGGGCAAACCGTGATATTAGTACGTACGTGGCTACTGCAAATAATGTCTATGAGTTCTTCACATCAAGAAATGTACACATTTTTGGCGGTAGAAATAAAACACAGGTGACCAAAATACATTAAGATAAAATTCCTTTCTTGATACCGAATAAATATCCCCACAATGGGCCACATATTCACCGTGCTATTAATTTTCACCCTTTCTTTTCTTTTCGATCACAAGAGAAGGGCGATGAGACAACACGTGAGCCTGCGACTTCAGATGTGCGAACATCCCAGGTCACGTCTCGAGCAGAGATGCACACGAAAAGGTGAACAAAACGACACGCCGAAATATAAACCAAAACCCTTCACTCTGAATCTCAAGTAAGCACTTGGAATTTACACACTTCCAAACATTACATATCACATAAAGAATTTACATATTACTATTATATTTACATTATAGAACCATCCTATTACAGAATGCTTGTGAACAGTTATCGAAGAATCTTGAACATGCTATATGGATACCACTTGAAATATGTAAAACGATTTCAAATTTCTTGGGTGTGTATAATTTCCCAAAAATGAATGACTTTTCACATTAAAATACATCAATTTTAACAGCAACACAATTATATTTTTTTAAATCTTAAACGAATTAACCTAGGCTGACATTTTATGACACATGAAATATATTGTTAGTAGTACTAGATGTTTAATTACTGGTCTTAAATTACCTGCTCTCGATTGTTTCTGACGATCATATTTTTTCTCGTTAAAAATGACCTAATTGCCGCACAGCTTCTGCAAATGTGTTGGACACAAAACAAAACACGCAGGAAGCTGCAACAGCAGAAAGCGTGGCGCGCGCGGCCGTCCCTGAGGTGTGCGTCGCCCCGCCCCGTTGTTCTAGTCGAGCGCGTCTATCGCTCCGCCTCCCCCGCCCGCGCCGCTCCCGCCGCACCGCGCCGCGCCTGTCTAGACGACACCGCCCGTCTAGACGCGCCGCGAGGCGTCGGCCTTCCCTTCGCAGACGCCTCCAGAAGAAACGCCAAGGTTCCCGCGCGCCGTTACATCTGCCCTGCGGGCGGGGTGGGGCGGGGCGGGGCGGGGCGGGGCGGGGCGGCGGACGCGCGCGCCAACTGGGCGGCTTCGCGCCGAATCCCGCGCCTCGTCCGCAAGCGGACTGTTGGAGCGGGCTTCGTGCCGGTCCCTTCGTTATCCCCTGCGTTCGGCGGGCCTAAAGGCGATTTACTTTGCGTCGCCTTTCCTTATGAGATGTTTGAAATGCACGGGACAATCTGTGAGTCAGCGTTTCCACCCGTATTTGTTGCGCGGTGGCGACAGTGGAGGAGGAGGCCGCCGTTGACGGACGCGTCGCGAAGCGTGGGACCCGCGCGGGGACGGCGAGCCCTCG
This sequence comes from Gryllus bimaculatus, assembly GCA_017312745.1. NCBI lineage: Eukaryota > Metazoa > Arthropoda > Insecta > Orthoptera > Gryllidae > Gryllus > Gryllus bimaculatus. The sequence continues at coordinate 1,385,102 of BOPP01000251.1, forward strand.
CCGCTCAGGGGACTCATTTCTCATCGCAACGGAGCAGGCGACACATTTCCAGACTTCCACCTGGAGAGGTCGCGCGGTACAGCGAAAATATAGGCTTCCAAGACAATGATTCAGAACGCCAGGATGGTTAATTACCAACATGCTCAATGGATTTTTAGGAAAAAATTAAGTCAGCTTCTGCATGGCAAAAGCACAACTGTCAATTTGTATTTCATATTTTTTATGATACAAGTTGCGGTCACATGCTATCACAGTTTCCCGTTTTCCCATCAGTAAATTCATTATTTCTCGCTTCTATTTAAACACCAATAAATAGTTCAACAAAAATGCTCAAATGAACATTTTCTGTCGGTATCTAGTGAGTAAGTTGCTTCATTATACGAATTAAAATAGATCTTGTAGATACGAGTATTTTTAAGCGATGAAGCTTTATTGTTTGTGAGATTCGGTATAAGGATTTACTAGGGTAAATTCTACATTGCATCACATATTTCCCTCGCTGTCTTTCAAGGGTAAGCGACATTTATACTGTTAATGAAGCTTTAGATTACTTTATGAACGTGGTTTGAACGAATGTGTTAACATTTACATTTCTAGTGGGGACATCATTTAGAAACATCCACGCTCGTTGAAAAGATCTAATTTTAACATTTACATTAAATGAAAAAAAAAAACTTCAAGAGATCGAAAGGATAAATAAATAAGGAAACATTCACAATAAATAGGCGACAAATGTTCAAAATGTTACAAGGTAACATCTTACCAGGAAATTATTTTATCAGGCCAACTCCCATTGACTGAGAAAATACATCTTTATGACAGTAATGTATGACTTTATTAATGATATTACATATTCGAAATTATATCCGTGCAACATGTATTTTCACGAAGTTGAAAATCTTTAAAAATTGGAAAATAAACAATATTACCCTTTAACACTTAAGAAATCCACACATTAATCATCGACCCTTGTCTTCTTTCCACATCTTGGGAAACTATAAATGGGGAAATAATAGATAAATCTGTACAATAATTAATATATTTTTTTCACAGTACAGTACATAAATGTGTATTTATTATCAATTTTTAATTATATTTTGAGATTAAAGTGCATCAGAGCTAAATCGTGCACACACAAGCTCAAGGACGAGTTGTAGAAATTTTATTTATAAGCATTTGTAAGCTGAAGTAGTATGAAATAGTTCAAGAAAATGTTTTCTTTAAAGAAGGAGTAGAAATCCAATTTTTAATATGCCCTTTTGAACAATACGGTTAAAATAAGTATAAATCATGTAAATAACGAAAAATAAAACTTCATCTAGGATTAATAATAAGTATCGTTTATTAATGTGTGATATTAGAATATTGATCATATTTTTGGCACAAACTAACAGTTATTTTACATCCAACGATACCAAAACGATATATTAGCCCTTGTGTTTTGTTAATTCCCCAATGTCGCCAGACTTCTGTGCGGGGAGCGGAAGTTTTCTTCGGAAGCCTTCTGGTTCGAGCACACCATTTCTTTTTCATTCTTCTTCTTTAAAGCCTTGAAATATTGTGAAAATAAAATTTGAACGGTTATTATTTTTTATTAATAACGTATAGAAAAGTGCAATGTCCTCACTTTTAAGTCGATCGACGTTGGTGAGAGAAAATACTTTCCTTGTTAGCTCTCCCTCCCCTGTACGCTATTTGATGGTAGCAGTGATGTCAATCGCACAGACAAATGCCTTTTCCATTCTCTGCAACGACAGATTTAATTTCCCTATCAATAATTCATTCCAAGAAGGGGGTGGCATGAAGTTTGCTGCATCCTCCCTGTGGATACAGCCCTGAATGGCTTACTAGCGATCCAATGGTCAAGAGGTGCTCAAGTGCACGAGCGAAGCATAAACATTTATTAGGTATTCCGCCATACCTACAGCAGAATAGAATTATGAAAAAAGAAGTTCTATGAATTTAAATGAGGATGACTGTAACTGAAAATTATCACAGGAATGTTAAGGAAAAGCAAATTTTAATTTGATTGAGGAAATACGGCATTTACCTGAACCATTTCACAATGATTTTCGTGCTGGCACGTAATAACGAACGATGCAAATTGACAAAGACCGGTTTGGAACGGCCATGAAACCTTAATTTTCTGTTAGCAATTAAAATCTTGTGTAAATTGTATAATTCACAAATTTTATCGTTATTTTTATAGCAAATAAGGATGAAGATAAAACTTTTTGAAAAAAGTCTGGCTGATTTTGTTAAAGATATATCGTGAAATTCATTCCAAAAGTTACGATGATTATATAAAGTTTTATAAAGTTGAAATTATATTGTTTTTTATTTGAAATTAATGAAGTAAATAAAAAATACTTCTGTCGATAAGGATGATGAGAAGCATTATTCATTTTCAAGCACTGAGAAGGAAGAATAATTTTGCTCTTTTGTCGTTCCTTCTGTTGACGACAATAGTAAAAGTTTCCTTTCTCTACAGTACGGATGATGGTAAAGGGACGGTATGATGATACAGAGGTAAAATTTCAATAACATAATACATCAAATGAGAGTCATGGTCTTAAAAGCCAATCACTCACAACCATATGGCGAAAATATCTATATCGTCTACACGGGGTCGAAACCCCAGCTTACAATTTCTCGGTTTTAATGAGTGGTCATAAGTGCTAGAGGTAGGCTTCAGTTCTTTTCTAAGGTATATATTTACTGATTTGCCGTAACAGACGTTTATCCGCCAACTTTAAACATCACTAGCGACTTCAAATTCTTATTTAACCTCAAGGAGTTTGCAGTGGCAAGTCTTGAATAGTTGTGCAGGGTGTTTCCGAGAAGTAGACGACGGTGAACCGCAGACATTCAAAGCAGCCGTCGCCATTATACTCTGGATCTAAGAGCCCGAGGCGCGACTGTAGGAGGACTGCCCCCTGCGAAGGCGGCTGACGAAAGCGCACTCGTGTTAAACGGGTGGCCACTGGCTGCACTTTCAGGCTGAGAAGTGGTAAGGCTGCACTAAAGGCCACAACATTACTGTACGAGTCGCATTTACGGAGGATAAGGGCGCAAACGTACTGAAAATGAGTCACGGATAGTGTTTCATTACAATTATTCTCTAATTCTTTTTAACATTATTAAACTTAACTCTGAAATATCATTTATAAGGTAATATGGTTCGTAGGCTACAATTTTGACGTAACTCAAAAAAATCAGGTGTTGAAGATAAATGAGTTTGAAGTTTTTGCGGTGTATTGAAATGCATAGTTCTGGCGCGCGCGCGCGCGCACGCACCATTTAAATACTGAACTGTGAGAGAGTCTGCTGTTCCCACTACAAGGTAAACTTTTCTGCAATTCTGGAGAAATTATTAACTAAAAATTCGTATTTTTTTTGTTGTGCCACTATTGTAGCCTGCGAGCGATTTAATAGCCGATGCACTGGCCAAAGTGAGGGAGATTTACAATGAACAATTGAAGCGGATAAAGACGTTTTAACACCCTCTTTTGATGACGACGCGTCACGTTAGAGGTCATGACGTGACATTGGTGTCCTTTTTCAGCACGTTAAATACGAGATGTGCTGTGTTCGAAGGGAAGATACGAGGCTTCAGTCAAGGCCAAGGTCAAAGCGTCATTTCCAATGGAGTGAGGATATGACGCTTTATCCCGACAACTTTTTTCAAAAATGATTCTCAGTAACATTTTCAAACCGGAAACTGCCTCTTGTTTATGAATCGATATCGACATGCACCGTCTTTTTTTCTTCGTTGACGACCCGGCGTACCAGACACATTGCAAACAAGTCATGCCCCAGCAACCGCATCGCAGCACCAACGTTGACCTACACGTGACACGCAGAGAAGGCATCAAACAATGCATTCATTCATTCATTCATTCATTCATTTCAAAAGCGGGCCGTCGCGTCGTCATGTTGAGAAACAAAATGGCGGCGGTTCCCAAAACGCAAAGACCTGCACCCAAAGTGGAGCAGCCGCGGGCAGCAAACGCGCAGACGAGTGCATAGGCGCGAGGCAATGATTCACGAGTCCAGGAAGCTCCGAGACGCAGGTGAGGTTGTGCGAGCAGGGCTGGCGGTGGCGCTCAAAAAGCCGGCGCCCTTGGCCTTCACCGCGGAGAGGGGCGTGGCGGGGCGGGGCGGGCCGGGCGGTGCAGCGGCCGGAGAGGTGTGCGGATGAGGGGTGCGGAGAGTCGGAGAGTGGCGCAGCGCGGAACGGGGCGCGGGCGAGGGCGGGGCGGGGGGCGGGGCGGGTGCGCGGGGGGCGGGGGCGTGCCGGGCGGGGCGGGCGGGGCGGGGGCGGGGCGGGCGGGCGGGCGGGGCGGCGGGCGCTGGGCGCGGGGCGTGGGGCGTGGGGCGGCGCAAAAAGCAGCAGCGCCGTATGGAGATGCGCGCTCCGCAGCTCCCGAAGGCTCTCGCCCGCCAACCCCTCCGCCTGCGTCTGCGGAGCCGCCTGCCACCCAAGTCAGTTTTACAGTCATTTTTTCAACATTTTCCTGTACAGAAAACGATGTCCAAGGGGCGTTCGTATCTACGCGGTACTGTTTCCGGATCTAAACTAAATGAACAAAATGGAGCGTTTTACACGCTTATTTCGTTACCTAAACGTAATCGTTACGAAAAAAATTCCTACCGACACCGCAAAAAGCGCTAAAGATTCAACGATTTGACAACTAAAATTTATTGAACAATCGGCATCCAAAATAATTAAAATTTTGAAACGTTCATCACAGACAAGATCGCATCAATGTCAACCGAGTCAAATACATCGACGTTAGCACCTTCAATCTCTTATGAAGGACTAAAAATAAGTAATAATAATTTCATTTAATATTAAATAATTATTACAAAGAGAAATTGTAAGTTAAATAAGAATAAATAAACTGAACTATTGTAAATTACTTTTGTATGTGATATTTACGTTTAAATGTGTCGTTTGTCATTTGTTTTCGAAATTAAATAGTTTGAAGATTACGTGGTTTCTTAGCGGTCGGCGGCTGTTAATTACTGAACGACCTACGCCCTTTCAATTCCTCTGGTTGGGTCTTGCAGACATATTAACAAGACAGAATAACGAAAAGATTTTTTAGTAACGAAACTTCAAAGCCCTCTCCTGAAATATATACAAAAATAGAGTTAGAACAACCTGGTTCTGAGCAAGCAATATTACAAAATTTCTCAAAACTGCAAAACCACAATAGGAACAAATTGCACCACACGCATACCAAACCCGAGAAAAGTCAGAAAAGTGACGCCGGAAACGCGGTAGTCAAATCAAACTGATTGAAATCTGTACCAAAAAATTAAGCATGCGTCATGATTTGTAGAAATTGCTCCCGTCTGGTCCGTCACTGTTTTGTACGTTTGAAAATTTTAAAAACATGTCCGTGAAAATCGATCTTTACGGACGACGGATTTTCAGCTCAAAATGCCACTTTTTTCTCCCTTTCCCTCAACAATACGTTGTACAGAGGAAACAATTTGGAATAGGTCGAATGACAAGAGGTCGTGATTTCAATGGTTTTGGAGAGCTCTGAGAGGATAGTGTGTGTTTAAAATTGTTTTTATGCATGCGCGATTTACAAAAAACCTCAATCAGATGAGAGGTCCAGGTCAGTGAAATCTGTATCTCCCTCCTCTACGCTTTCGTCTTGACAGCGTTAATGTAAGATACTCGCCCAAGGAAGTCTTAACGTGCGTGCACGTACGCTTTTCTAAGCAACACATTACGAAAAATGGCATTTTTGGTCTACATTTTCAGTTCTTTAACGAGGTTAAAACGAATTTCTTGAAAAGAAGAGAAATTCCTTCGTTTCAAACAGGAAATCACGCTTTCATCCATTGGTTGTACTAAGGAAGCAACCTTAGGAAGTAAATAGTAGACAAAAATTTGGCCAGCCTTTGTTTCGAAGATACATACTGAGAGGTGTGACGTAGGGACAAAATTAAGCAGTAACTTATAGATATCCATTTTCTAACCTAAAATTTCGTTGCAAATGGCACGGAAACTTAGAAAAACAATTAGCGATAAATGGCATAATTTTACCACCTTTTTTGTTGTTATAATTGTTACATGGAATAAATATGGTTTCTGTATCAAAATATCTCGTTTCATAGTTTTCACAATTATGGTTAATTTGATCTTGTGTGTGCCGGTCCGATTTGAACATGTCATTATGGTCAGTCGTTCTTTGGTAGATTACTGCCTGTCAGCTGATTTTTCAGTCGCGAGCGAGTTCGACAATACCAAGAGTGTCTTGAGGGTGGCATATAGGAATTTATTTGGTCTAACACGTTGTGGGGTCAGAATCCGCGATTTGTGGGTCTTTGATACCTAATCATTTGTTTACAGCAAAACGTCCGTCTGTCCGTCCTATGAACGTTCGAAAATTAAAAACGTTTTAATTTTTTTAGGTGTCTTCCTACAACTACAATATTGAAGATAGGGGTATTTCCTTCAAATGAAGTCTGTTTTCCACAATCAGTTCTCTCATTAAAGTTATGTAATTTTTATTGAACATTTTAGTATTTTGCGCATTATTAGGTTAAGTATGTGAAATATGAAGAAAATATCAAAATTCAAGTTTCTGCGCTTCCGCAGCGGAGGCAATGTCGCGTAACGCGGCGCGAGAAGACCGCGCATATCGGCAAAACTCTTTCTACAGGCCCTGCCAGCTAAAAAGGAGATGAATCCAAATGATACATTTAGAAAAAATCCTCTAACCCATGGTGTAGCCACAATTCATGTTTTACGTGCCCTTGATACCGAAAAATTGATTGACGGCACAACATCTATCCGTTTCTGTCTGTCCCTCTGTCCGAACAACGCTAGCTGCTAAGCAGTTCATTCGATTTTCTCCGAAATTGATATTAAAAAATCAATGTGGCTAATCTAGTGGCCCCTTCAATTTGAAATTAGTGTCTTTTTTCAAAACGTCAGTCTGCGCACATCACCAGAGTGTAAACTATTTATATTTTTCTCCCCAAATTAATATTCCTTACTCGATCTGGTCCCGCTCAAAATCTGCCAATTTGTGAAACATTCTTCAAAATTTGGGGCTACTTTACATAAAGCCTCTTGGACATTTTCAAAATTTTCTCAAAATGGATTTGACGGATATAAAAAATATCAAAAAAAATTCTTATAAAAAGGCTCCAATTTTTCTCTTCAGACATTTGGTAAGAATAGTGCTAATGTATTGCAACATACACTTCATTTATCTCTATTCTTTTGTTTTTCAGATATTATACAATTGTAGCGTTTTTGACATTCATTCACATCGATTTCATACTTTAAATGCCTTTTAATTAGAGTTAGGAAGTTCTCGCAATAACTTTTTTTTTTTTACTATGGTCTGCCTGTAGCTTCAAAAATGAGTATTTCATTGCAAAATATTGAAAATAAAGGACGAAATAATTTGTATATAATTAATATTTTTCGTATTTAGTGCCTTTTGGGACATAAATGAATATTTTCCCATATTTTTCGACTTTTTGTATAAAATAACACTAAAATGATAATTACCAAGTAAAAGAATTATTGCTCCAAATATGTTCGTTTAATGCGTTTCACACTACTGACGGTCAACGCCGCCGAAGTAATATCTGCTCCCATTTGGTTACCATAGGTTTATCGCCAGGACTTCACGCCTCACACTTTCACTTGGCCTCTTGAGATTCACCTTGCTTGGTAATACCTCCCTCGCGTATCTTAACATTTATTGTGCATATTTCAACATTTTTTTGGCATATTTGCAGGCATGTTTCAGGGCCAGACGTTTGTATACATTTTCCAGCTCTACTTGTAATTTTCTCGAAAACTCAAACAGTTTTCTGTGGAAATAAACTCGAAATTCCGCATTTTTAAAACGCCCAAACGCCATATTCTCGAAAATGGCTCCAATTTCTTCTTCAATTTCTAGAACAATTAGTGCTAAATTGATAGAAAACAAGACAATGTATTCTTAAAAAAAAGCAAATGTAATTTAAAAAAAAATATTTTACGCTTTAACATTCAATTACAAACTAATTTTATACATTATTCGTATTAAATTTGTGAGTTCAACTACTTTAAAAATTTGTTGTGAATTTTCTCGAAAATGCAAAAGTTTTGGTTAATATTTGCTTAAAAATGCACTTCAGAAACGCTCAAGCAAAAACATTTTTTAAAAGACACATTTTTATGAATATACACGATCTCTGAGAAATAAAAGAAAAAAGCATAGACTATTTTTTAAATACCCCGCGTGACTACTGGATATTTAATAAAAAATAGCAGTGCTACAACAGCACATACTTTCTCGCGTTTTGGGAAACAATAACATGAAACACACATGTAAAATGTAATATTGAAATATTGCATTTTCTGCTTTACTAACACCTCATCTATTACTTGAAAACGTCCAATTCAAACAATTCAAGCAAAGTGCCTTGGTTGTATGTCTCCATTAATTTTGATAGGAAGGAACAACAATCATTACTAATTTGACAAATGAAACAAAAAGGAATATATTTGACTTATAGTGTACGCAGAATATTATACAGAAGCGAGCAACGCATTGTTGCCAGCGCAGCGTTGTCTAAAATATGTGCATTCGTGTGGCGAAAAATACCAATTCTTGGCAAAAACGCTTATTTCCATTTGTATTCAGATTTCAAATAGTTTTTAAACAATTTTTCAGCGATCAGTCATAGTTCATCACACACATGCTGAAATATACGTAGGTACCTCTCGTTCAGTGAAAATGAGTGTTCTCGTACACCTCGTAACACGGACAACAAATATGGATTGTCAAGTAGGTTTCGAAAAGGTTCATTTGGAAACACAAGTTCGACTAAATAAAACGGCTATTTCGTATCACCGCCATCATCTCTACGTTCACCAACAATGAGCTTCTCAAATGTAGATTGCGGCATTGTTGCTCAAATTTCAATTAAACTTTGCGGATTGCTTGAAAAAAATACATCTATTCACTGAGAATACAAATTGTAGAATAGAGTAAAAAGTAAAAGTAAGAAAAAATAAAAAAATATATTAGCATTTGTGTCTCCAAATTAGCCCAAAAATATTCATATTTAAAAAAAAAACACCTTATTTAAAGATAAATTTTTGATAAAACCATCCTCTCCTGTCATTGCTTTGCGCCAACACCACCTAGATATACAGTTTCTACGTAGTCTTGCCAGCACTTCACAATTGCATAAGATCTTAAACTGGGCAATATTGTAATTTTATGAATGATGGCCTAAATAACAAAGCTAAATAAGAATTATTTGCCTCCGTTATGAAGGAACGATGAAAGCCATTATACGGACGTCAGATATTACTTCGGTCAACTTTATGCACGCTTACTCGTACATCAATACATTGAGAATACAGATTGTACAATTAAGTAAAGTAAAAGTGCAAAAACGCAAAAATAGAATTAATATTGGCATTTTCAATAATAAATTATAATTAAAATTACGTTAATGATTTTCATATCATTCATTCAATTTTTCTCGAGGCCCATAGTTGCTGGGACACCTGTACATATTTCTTTAATTTCAAGCAGAAATTACGTAAAAACTACTCGAGTTTTCAAAAAAAAAACATGACCCTCATTTTGTACAATAGACAAAAAAATTTATCTTTAATTTTGTAGTTTTGAAATTTATTTTTGCAATTTTCGAAAAAAGACGAGCAGTACCCCAAAATGGGAGTAGTACAATATTTTTTCCATGCCTTATTACATACGTCGAAACATTTTCTTATAAAATTGGAACGGTTTTAGCGAAAAAAAACTAAAAAATCATATTTCGTTCAAAATTACACGAAAACGACACGTATTTATGAAAAGTTGAACATGGCCTTATTTCAATATTTGTTTTTATGGAACAAATCTCGTTTAGGAGAAAATCTCCATCTTCAGTAGTATAGTTCTAGGAAGACTCCAAAAAACTTTAATTTGTAAAAAATCAAGAATTTTATCGAAAATGAGATCTGCACAAATCTCTTAAATGCCCTTATTGCTATTCAACAAAAAAGTTTATTCAAAGAAATTGGAGCTAATGTTTTAAAAATTTTGAAAATGTCCGAAGGGCTTCATGTGAAGTACCCCCCAAAATTGAAGTATTGATTTCATGTTCCAGGGGGTAGTGACATTACCCAAAAAGAATGGGGAATATTAATTTTGGGGAACATCAGCTAAACGGTTCATACATATACACACACATACATACATACATACATACACATACATACATACATACACATACATACATACATACACACACACACATACACACACACACACATACATACATACACACACACACATACACACACACACACACACACAC
>BOPP01000251.1:1395488-1479960 GCA_017312745.1 Gryllus bimaculatus
GCGACAAACTGATTCAAAAATGTTTGTTAATTTTGCGCGTTGTGTATCTACTTCTACAGAAATCCTTATCGTCGTTAAAGTTTAGCGTGGAAAATCGTATTTCAAGAACTAAAGAGAGTTCAATTACACTATACACACACATACACAGCATACACACAACACATAAAACACACACACACACACACACATACACACACATACACACACACAATTACATACCCACACACACATACTACACACACACACACACATATCACACATCAACACCAACACATCACACACACCCGCAACACACACACAAACACAACTTACCCAACAATACACAACCACACACACATACATACACACACATACCATACATACAACACACACACTACAAACACACCTACATACACACACATCACATACATACATACACACATACATCACGAACATACATACAACACTATCACAAATACATACTACACAACACTACATACACACATACCATCACATACATACACGATCACAACTACATACCACCACACATCACTACTACACAACACACATACATACAAATATACATATACATACATACATATCATACATAATCATAATACATACATACATAATACATACTACTACATATACATACATCATACATACATACATATACAATACATATACATCTACATACATTACTACAATATCATTACATATACATAATACATAACATCATACATACAGTACATACATATACATACTACATACACATACTATCATAACAGACATACATAATACATCATACATAACTAATACATACATACATATATACATACATAATACTATTAATCATCACTATCAAATATACAGTACATCATACATATACATACATACATATACATACATATACATACATATACATACATATACATACATATACATATACATACATACACATACATATACATACATACACCCATACAATTTTTAATTTATTGCTGCCAGGATAGATCTCACGTTTTAACGATGCGAGAATATAATCAATTTTGTTTTCAGCATAAATTTGCAAGACTTCAAAAGTGCATTGTTATGATTATAGTCAAAGAGTGATTAATATATGATTTACGATATAGTTAAGATATTGTCCATATTTTAAGCACGACGTTTCTTTTAAATCAATTGTTGCGTCTTTGTAACACGTCTCTTAACCCTTCTTGGGCATTGAGCAAATTTGGAGTAATCCTCCGTTAACATTTTGTCTGATTGTCTCGTCATGTCGCAGTCCGTGCCATTTATTCCCTTGGCCAGTTGCTCGGCGCCGTTAGTAAGTGGAGATCCAAGACAATCACTCGCCAAGGAATCCCTGGTGTTTGGAATTGCTTAACTTCCGTGAGTACACGGAGCGCAGTGAAGTAATTCGGCTAACGACGCCGGCTTTGATACCTTGATTTAGACGCCCTCTGACGCCAAAGAGAAATGGAGATGTCAATATAACACTGTTTCGTACGAAGGAGGAGGAAAACCTCGACGGAAACAAACGACAAACTGATCTCTTAACCAAGACGGTTACGTATAATAGAAAACTATTTTCAGCATTTCCATACAAAAATAATTTCATTTTAAATCTCGATCGAGTTTAATGTCTTGTTTCCCTTCATTCATAAGACGTGTACTCATGATCTCTTGCTTCCTCATTGCTTCTGGAAAGTAATGAAGTTTTCCCCCACGTCATATTGAGCTAGCTTTCGGTAGTATTTTCAGCGGCGAAACAAAACGATGCATGTAATCCTTATCGTTTGAAGTATTAAGCACTAACGGGTATTATTAAATGTGCAGTAATATCATTATGGCACTGAAATAACGTGCAGTTAAAGTTCCGATAAATATTTCTGCGGAATACGCTGTATTAACTATATCGTGAAGAGCAGAAAATCAAATTTAATGCAATTACAAGAATATTATGAAGTACAAAGGTCGAGAGAAATATGAAAAAAATATCACTCACACATTGCAGGCGTGGACCGGCCGCTGGGTCGATAGGTCGATGGGCTGGATGTTCGACGTCGACGAAGACTATCAGACCTATCAGCTCACGTCCAGCTTCTTCACTGAGCGAGTTTCGACGGCAACCCTGAAATATATACGTATTGTGACGTCAGCTCATTCACCCGCATTACTGCTTTCTTCCTGCCTACTGGCCAATTGATACCAACCGTCATTTTTGATGAATCAGCTAAAAGGATGAAATCATTTCTTTTATGTTAGAAACAATCGATATTGTTTTGTGAATTGGAGGATGTATATCAAAATCCTACTTAATACTCGATGACGTAATCTTCCGATTCGCTAAAAATAACTACCAGGAAACAAAAACTTTGAAAGTTCTATATAATATTTCACCGATAGAATATTATTTATCGTTTCCATTTGTAGTATTAATTATTGATTGATTCTCATCCGTTAATATTTTTATTTACCACATACATTAAATGAAGCTTGTTCACAGTGAAGCCATTCCCATAACAAATATTTTTTCATCTTAATGTGGCTGATAAAAACTTAAATTAATTTTCCAAATGTCAAGTAGAAAATGTTTTAAATGTGTCCTTCCCTGTTGCACATTTAGAGTAATGCTAAAATCGTAGTTTCGGAACTGACATTTCTAGAATGTATTTATCTCTACGTAGTTCGGAATTACTCTTGGGTTGTATACCCAAAATCATTCTATTACATGACCTTTATTTGATATGTCAACAAAAGTCAATATACTTGGCAAAATGGTCCATCGGTTTTAAGAGGAAATATTGACACAGCAATCGCGAAGATCTATATTTTTCGAACTAAGAAATAATTAACAAGACTAATAAAATACCAAATAAACTGCAAAAAAATTTCTCAAAGATGTCTCGGCAAAATACTTTTCAAACAATAGAATAATTTTCAAATATTTTCTTCTTTCTTTTACAGCTCAATAATAATAATAATATTAATAATAATAATAATAATAATAATAATAATAAATAATAATAATAATAATAATAATAATAATAATAATACCTTTTTTAAAAAATACATCGTTTTACTTATTTTAAAGCACTTCCATCACCGCTTACCCGCGTTGTTTGGTATTTCTTCGACAACATTAACAATTCCTTCATTTTCTTCCAATTTTACTCAATAAGACCGTCTTCCACCTAATTTCCTAGTTCCTTGTTTGCGGCCGGTATCATAGCAACCAATAAAAAACAGCAGCGCTTAATCGGCTCGTTAGGAATATTAATCACATTGAAAGGAAGTAAATGTTTATGTTATGATATAACTAGTAATACATATTATTTGTATACCACATGTAGCTAATCGAAGTGAAAATATAATATTTTGTTCTGAGAAATTGTAACAGAATATTTGTCAAAATATTGTATCAAAATATTCTTATTAGTAATTAACGGTTTATTTTATCTATTAATTATAATGCTAATGAAGCTAGAACATAGTAAATCAGACACTTTTAAGAGAATAAACATTAATTACAATACTGATTTTTGATCTGTCCATCTCTTCAGGCCTTTTACACGATTGTCGTGTATTTGCAAATTAAGGAATAATTTCTAAGCACAAAGACAGAAATACATTCTAGTAATGTCGTCTATAGTCGTCTACTAAATGCAAACTTAATGATTAAGATGCGTTTATATACCGGTCATAGAAACTTAATCAGAATTCAAAGAATCTTTTTTTATTATATTATTTAATGAGTGAGCATCACTATACAACAGTTCCGAGAAAGAATATTCCGAGCAGTATTATCCAGAACTACGTGTATATATAACCATGCCATTTCACGAATACGTGTATGTCATACGAGTATTTTCCCTTTCCATTCAATGAATCTAATATTTTACTGTTGAAGTCATAACAACATGCATCGCAGTCTTAGTATCACAGGAATTAAAATTTGAAAATCCATTCGTCTAAATTAATGTATGTTGCGCTGACGTAAGCCGCCGTCGTCGAGCAGCCCAAGCCAGGGGAGATGGCACTCGTCCTAGAGCGGGGCACAGGGCTTTTCAGCTCAATCCTCTTCTTCCGCAGGTTGCGCTATTGCTCCGACAGGCTGGCAACGGGAACGCCCACACGCGCATCTTCTGGACAAATCCCTTCTCAATTATCCAGCAGTATCGAGATGGCGCGCCCTCAGCGTTTACTTGCTCTATAATCGTTTTAACTCACATGTCACAGAACTATTCTGAATTATTCGGAGAATACCTCCCAAATAACAAATCATACGAAGTTTGAGCTATATCACTTAAGAGTGTAGAAAACATAAGTGAAATTTCCCCATTTGTAAACCATGATTGTATTCAACATTCAGGGCAAAAAAATAAAGTGATTTTATTAATACGGAAATGCATGAAAATAATTCCATTCAGTTGGTTCGCCTTTTTTAATAATTGCAAACAGATTGCCATATTTTCGCACTGTATTTTTTTTGAAATACGGAGGTGTCAACGCAGTGAAGCGACATTTCAGAATACATAATTTCGAGAAAATTGGGTAAAACAAGAGTAGCGCAGGAAATTCAAACGCATGCGTTAGCAACAAAGCAATGCATAACATTAAATACTTATTAAAAAAGTGGCAATGAACTGAAAAATATCTTTTTGCCGAAAGAACTATTATATTCTTATATACTTGGTTATCTTCTGACAAAATTTCCATCGATCACTCATTACCTATATTCTGCTACCACAATTTTTCTATGTAGATAAACATCTCTTAACATATTAATAGTTTTTATTCTCTCTTCCATTGAGGTTTCTTTGTCAATGAAACAGGGTTTGGTTAACATTTTTCTAAGAAAATACTCGTCACGCTGCGATTTGAAACTTAGATTCACAGACCGCGTTGTTTTCTCTCCAGAGCAGTATTAGAAAAAATATTTTATTGGATAGAATTTTCATTATCCTCCCTTTGAATACGGTCATTCTGTATATCTGAGTAAAGCTAAGTCCCGTTCTCTTCACACTGCGACCAGAAGCCGATCCAATAACAATCCACAAACCGTCTCACGTGACTCAGGGAACCAACAAGGTCCTTGCAGTGCCTCTGGCCGGCAGAACCTCTTGTTCGAGTTCTGACGATGGCACAATTTTCGCCACTAGCTACATTGCTACGTCGAATTCAGCCTCTGGAAGCGAGTTCTAGCGACCGGTTGCTCTGATCGAGAGTTCTCCGTGCTTTCTCCTATCAATACCAGGCGAATGCTGTGGCAATTGGTGGAACAGTCTAACAAAAGAGCCACGGGCCGCGCGAGATCTTCATTTCTTCTTCCGTGTCCTATTTTTATCACATACTTACATACACTACACTAACACATATCAGAAGCTTAGTGATTGTCCTGGCTGGGGCGGTGCCTCGCTGGTGGGAGATACGTGGTTGGGGAAAACCCTGCTAACCGACATGAAAGTCAGCAGGAGATCTCACAATCCAGCGGATGAGGATCACAGCCCCCTCCCGCAAGAAAACATGCAATACACTTACGGGACTAATGGCCTTAGCGGTTAACGAGCGCGGAAACACGAAATTATCAACCAACAATCCACAAAGGGACGTGAATAAAACGAAATTAAGTTTTTAAACCAGAAAATTTCACATCTACTTCATTACTTTCATGTTAGGTTCCTCCGTTCTTCTTGACGAACTTGAGTAGATGCAGCTTTTCCTTTAGCCACTGATTGTACATCGGCCCAGTAAAATGGAAGTACACAGAACAGGCGATTGTCGGTCGACATATCGCGCTTCTGAATAACGTTTGTTATGGTTATGCAGTGAGTTCCATCAGCTTCATCTACGGTACACATCCAACGATACTTGCTCATGTACGAAAACCGTTCTACAAGTATCTCCAAAATACCTACAAGTTTTATTAGTCCATTTTTAAGATAAAGTTTTGCACCCATGCACAGATAAAGTGGGTAAGTTTCCGGTCTATTTTTACTTTCTCGTATAGTACGTATATACGGAGTAATATACATAGTATCAGAGAAAGTTATGCAATGATGTGGCAAAAAGGGCAATTTTTCAACAAAAAAAGCCGGAACCGGTATACAGAAAAAGTGGATAAATTTTATTCCGAAATATGTAGTACCGTATATTACTAATTCTAACATATTTGGTAGTTAGAATCCACGGGTTGTAGCGCCTTGATACTCAAAAATTAATTTGAGTCCGTCCGCCCGTCCGCCCGTCAATAACACTAGCGTCCAAAATATGCGTACTATTTTTTCCAAAATGAATGCTTCCAGGTCGATTTGGCCTGCTTCGAAGCTTTGGATGTGAAGCAACGTTCTTTAAAATTTGGGGTACTTTGCCCTTGAGACGTTTCCAAAATTTTTTCATAAAGGCTCCAAATTTAAGGAAAAATCTTAGAGCAAAAGATATAAATGGCGTCGGTCTGGTTTTCACAAGTCTGAATTTTGGAAAATTGGGAAAGTTTCGAGATTTTTCGGCGTCTCCTAACAATTAGAATATTGAAGATTGTTGCTTGAAAAATCTTGTTCTCCAGATTAGTTTTTTAATCATCATGTACATCATTCTCATGTACATTGTTTTCTAAAATCTTACTGATTTTATTGCAATTTTGAGTGAAATATGGTCGTTATTAAAAAATATTAAAAACAAGATTTTCTCCAAAAGATACTCTCAATTTTTTCTTTAAACTTTTTGTATGGATAGTGGTAAATGCACTGTATAAGATGACAAACTACATTTTGTAGTCTTATTTTTTCAAAAATTAAATGCATTTTATTTGACATATGTGTCATGTTGTTAATGTTTACAGTACCGACGATTTATATACATTAAGCAGTCTATTTCATTTATTAAGCAGCACAAATCAAATGCTGACCCAGATCAATGAAGTTAGAAAATTAATACGAGAAAGTCTGTTCCATTCTGTAACACAAGTTATTATAAATAATATTGCAGTTGTAATATTTTTCTGTTTGCATCTCAATAAAGGTATCTCACGGTAACATTAAATCCTGGAATTTATGATCATAAAAAGGAGTCTACCTTCGTTATGAAATTACTTAGGTGAGAATGTGCACGGCCATGTCGAAATACACTCTAAAGCATTACAAAAAACAAGAGTTTTATTGTGCAGTTTCTCTCAGAAGGGAATTTCATACGGAACATACATGGTAAAAAGGTGTCAGAAACTAATCATTTTGTACTTCCTACGTGCAGATCAATAATATACAGGCAAGTAGAACCCATTTCTAAGACTTACATGAATATGTAAACCGAGTAGAACTGTTATTCACTAGATATTATTTGTATATTACCTAGTCTTTTAGTTTATTTCTTTACTATCTTTTCTTATTTACTTACTTTTTCCTTTGGCTTATATTATTTATTTCAAAAATGAAATCGTTAATAGATGTATTAATTGAACTGAAAATTAAAAAATAACATTAATTAAAAATATATTTTATTTGAAAATATAATAATAAATGAAATAGACTGTATTACAGTTTAATATTTTCACCAAGGGCTGGATTAATGCACAAGCTTAAGACCTTCCCAGACAGGGGTCTCCGAATAGATTTTATAAGAAATTTAACCAGAGTTCAAAATATTTAAAAAATATTTAAATATTTATTCTTAGAATTGGGCAGGTTGGTTTATTGCTCTTTCAAAATGTTCAATTAAAATATTTTTATGGGGTCTTTGAGTTCGGTCATACCTTGGGCTCGTTAAGACATTGCTCCAATCACGATTCCACTCGCTGTATGCAAACCATGCACTCTCGTGGATCGGGGATTCTTGTATTATATACATTTTCCACCATCCAGTCGTGTAAACTGATCGTCGTAATCAAGAGGAAACTATACGTTAGAAAGAGTTGTCTTGGCGGAAACGCTGTATCGCAACATTAGTCAGAGCAGAGTATCGAATTCCAGGAGCCAGCTAGCATTTTCCAAGGCCTCCTCGGGCGCAGGGAGGATGGCGGGGTGGCCGCTGCCGCCGCCGCCGCTTCCGCAAAGCAAAAAAGGAAGTGGGTCAGGCGGCGGCGGCGGCGCATCGGGACGAGACACTCCCGCCCCGCCCCGCCGCCCGCCCCGCCCCGCCCGCCGCCGCCCCGCCCGCCCCGCCCGCACCGCCCTCGTCCGCCAGAGCCCCCTCCGTTGCGCGCACCACTCGTCGGCCTTGGGAGAGGAGCCGGCCGCGAGCATCCCGAACAACAATGCCATGAGCAGCCTGACACGCTCATCCGCCCGTGTACCTACTTCTCATACCACTCAAACACCCAGACACATTGGGCATTGCAATCACCAACGATCGGACTACATTTTACTCCACCGCGCTACACGAACTTGTGACTGATCACCTCCCTGTGATAATATCTACTCATCAACAACCGCCCCCCCCCACACATAATATACTAATAACAAACTGGAAAGAATTTAGGAAAAACATAATTATCAGAACCCCCAAATCCAGGAATCTAAAAACGCCTTTAGAAGTAGAAAGTTAAATACCATTATTAAACAATATAGTAACCAGTGTTATCGTTGAACAACAAAATAACATAGCACATAATAAACCAAGAACACATACTAAATTGCCAGGTTCCATAATAAAAACGAGAAACAGAACAAGAAGACTTGGAACAATAATAGAAATCCCCAATTAAAATTAAGCTTAACATCATAAACAAAATAACCAAAAACGCAATTAAAGAACACCGACACTCTTCCTACAACTTTTTAATCAAATACCTAACCACAACCAACAACTCACTTTGGAAGTTTACTAAAACAATTTTAAGAAAGCAAAGCACCATCCCTCCGATAAGCACACCATCTGGGAAAAAATATTTCCCCATAGACAAAGCCAAAGCATAAGTTGACTTCTTTGAAAGTACTTTTACGCTTAATAACACCCCAGCCCAAACAGAACATACAAATTGCAAACTCTGTCTCCACTCCGAACTATAATGTTCCACAAAAAACAAAATTCATATCACCAAACGAAATTAAGAATTTAATAAAAAATCTCCCTTCAAAAAAAAAAGCCCCTGGACATGATAATATTAACAATAAAATTATAAAAAACCTACCCACTCCAACAATAGCCTCCATAAAAAATATTTATAACTCATTATTTAGAATTGATTATTATCCAATACTTTGGAAAAACTCAAAAATTATTCCTATCCCAAAGCCAAATAAAATTCACACTAAGCCAGAAAGTTACAGGCCAATCAGTTTGTTGCCAACTCTGTCAACAATTCAAGAAAAATTAATTCTGAAAAGATTAAACAATTGTTTAAACAAAACAGAAAACATACCCAAGCATCAGTTTGGCTTTGCCGCTTTGCGAAAAATTTGCTCAAGTTTCAGAAAAAATGTAATTCTAAGCATTGGTGCCGTCTCCTAACATAATGGCAAATCCATATTTTAACAACGAGGTATCGTTTACTGTCAGTGGTTACTTTATTTATTTAGGTCAGAAATAGTTAAAAACTGTGTGTGACGTGCTATGGGGAAAACTTAATTTGAAGTTACATTTATGTCCAGAAGCAAATCAAGGTGTCATCTCAGCATTTGCTCGAGGATTAGGGAAACTGGACGAAAACCCGATCGAGATGGGGGTCTTTGCACAAGGAGCTGAAATACAATACATGTTACAGCAATACATGTTTTGACAATTATACAATCAAAATGCTATAAAACCCATTAAATGTCATTGTTACAATTAATATTTCTTTCCTTTGGATGCTCGGTATAGTCTTTAATTATATAGAAACAGTTGTACAGCGGAAAATAATTAACTTGGAACTGAAACTTTTGTATAGAATTTAATCGTTTAATGTATTGGGCAAGGTGTTGCAAACTCATGTATATGTATTATATGTGAATTTTTGTAGTGAGTTGTTGATACTGTCATCTGATGAATATGATTACTATGACGAGTGTTGTAGTTATAGACAAAGACGTTTGCGTTTGGCTTTATCACAGTATTTTTTATTCTTCAAACAAAACTACAAAATTCAATTACCCTCATTCAGTCCGAGTCATTATGAGTTGGCTGGCGAGATCATTGGTAATTTTGGGGCGAGAAAGAAGAAAAACAAAACGAAGCGCATACGTTTTTAATGTCTCGTTAACTACCGTACCTACCGGAAACACGGGCTACTTATACCCAATTTGTTAATTCGTTTGTAGTTTTTTCTGTACTAATCCACAAAAATCTAAACAAAATTTTATTATAATATTATTTACCAATCTAACAGCTTTAATGAAAAATTATCGAGAGTAATTTATAAGATACATTTAACACAAATTGCACAGTTTTTTTTTTTTTTGAAATTGGGTTTAAGTTACACTGATGTATGGGCTGCTTGAATCCAAGCAGTTTTCTTATATAAAACCATTAAGTTTTGCACTAGATTTATGTAGTTCCTAGATTTTCTAGTACAAACATGAATGTAAATACACTACAAATACGGAGATAACTTTAGTAGCTGAGATATTTTTATTATCCAATTTTTTATCCAATTATAGTTTATTGTGGACACCTAATTAAAAATAATGCACCTAATTCCGCTTTGGGAGATTGTCTTCGAAAGTAGTGACCGTTCTATCACGCATAGATAAGCAAGAATTCATAAAAAAACTGAAATCAACCGGAAATCCGAAAATATAGATTTTGTCAAGGAGACTTGCAAAGGCTAATTCATCTTCAGTAAACACTTTTGGATGACCCTTTTTCCGACCTTATTTATGTTTCAGTCGTCTCCTTATAGGGATCGACTTATTTTAAAAGAAGCTTCAGATTGTCTTTGTTACATTAATCCCCTGAATTGCTGCCAAACATTCAAGCTGGTGATTGGTATAATCCGCATATTTCCGACTTCAGGCTATGTTTTTTGTATTTGAGTACCATAACGGTCAGGTTACTGAAGAAGCAAGAGAAAATAAACATTGTTGAACTTTTAAATACTGAAATAAAACGATTAACGCATTAAAAAGAAAGTTGCGGGCTACTTGATCCCACGTTCGTATTCGTTCCTTGGTCGGTGCGCGTGTTTGTGTGTTCGTTCGTGCGTGAATGCATGAGTTCGTGAAACGCAAACTTTTACAGTGAAAATGAGCTCGAATTTCCGTATTTTCATAAACGCTCCAACGTCATATTTTTCAAAAACGGCTCCAATTTTTTCTTGAAACTTTTTGTATCGATAGGGCTAAAAATACTGTTTAATATAACAACAATAATCCTGCTCTATTCTTTTAATGTGTTTCTTTTAATTACGCAAATTTAATTTGTATGAAATCTCTCTCACGCCGTTACAGTAATTTGTGCATATTAGCGCATTTGTGAGCGAAAGTGCTTCAAATTATTTTTAATGAATTTTCTCAAAACCTCAACAGTTTTCTGCGTAAAGAGCTTCAAATTTTGCATTTACAGTAATGCTTAAAAGACATTTTCTTAAAAACGGCTTCAAATTTTTCAACGAGAATTTCCATATAAGATGTGTTTCTTCATTTCTTTAATATTCTTAAAGTAATATTTCAGTTCTAGCATCAGGAAATCAAAAAAAAACTGAGAAAATTAATAAAAGATACTCTGGGTGGCGATAGATGGGATAGTAAGAGGATTGGGTAAGACCGGAAAGCTAGCCCAGACCAAAGACAGACAACGAACTAATAAGAGAAAGACTGTGCCATTCTGTAGCACCACTTCTTTCTCGTTTCAGAAGGTACAGTACATTTTGTGTCTGCATCTCCGCAGACGATTTTCAAGGGTACCTGACGGATAAAGTTGAGCAAAGAGGTTGGTTGTATCTCCGCACTCATTCGGCAACACTAAGAGTATTCCGACACCTTCAATGTGCTGACAAAACTCCTGGAGAGGTTCGCCGGGTTTCTGGTAAGGAACCGTCGGAACTATGAAGCAGGGGTGCCCAACTTGCAAGGTCTCAAGGGACAAAAAAAGCTTTCAGTATGGTTGCGGGCCATATTTACATTACTTGTGCGATTCACAGCTGACTAATCTGTATTGTTGATCACGATAGTTTGCCCAGGTGCATTGAAACGTGTGTGTGTGTTAAACCATTCGTGGTATCAGGCGGTACCATACATAATGCAGGGAAACACACTGGAATGATTTTGAATGTCTGAATGTACTCGAAAAATATTATTCTTAAAACTGAACTTAACCTATTTTTTTATTAAGGGGCCATTGGACACGACAGGGCGCGTGCGCTAACCGCGATGTTCTCGCCCGACATGGATGCAAGGGACTTTCACTTTTGACTAACAACCTTTCGCAGGCAGCCAGTGAGACAACGCTGCGCTGCAGGGAACTTTCTCAAATGTTTTAAATTATCTCTCTCTCTCTGCGATTTTTTGATTTCCCTTCCTTTTTCGAATATGGAGCTCTTGTTTCAGTTCAGTGGATTTCCTTCGATGCAGTTGACACATTTGGGGCCAGTGTTGCATTCAGAGTTGTGTCATTATTTGACACAAACCTCAGTGCTATGTGTCAGAACGTTTTCAAGCCTTCCTCGATTTCGGTAACGAAATCATCATCATTTACCACATCCTTACATAGGTTTGAAGAAGAGTGGGTCGATACTTGAACCTGGAGGCCGGCAATATCTTCTCTTTCAGAAGTTTGTTAATTTGATTACCTTACCGACACTGAAAAGAATGGTTGCAGTGCGTCGTGGCACGACTGCCTAGGACTTTCCTGTTTTCTCCATGTCCAAGGCAAGTTTAATTCAGGTCTCGTTCTTCGCTTTTTCGCGGTACGACATTACATGATAGCGGGGTTTTGATGGTTTGTCAGTTTCGTTCCAGAAAAAGCTTTCTAGATCTACATTCCTTTCATTTCATCTCATCTTCCTCTGGGAAGAAGAAGGGGGAAGGCGTTTTCGAATCCACGAAAAGGAATTCCATTTCATTTCTGTGGTCCCCGTCCATCATGGGAACACTCAAGGCAAGGGGACACTCTGCTCGAGTGCCAGGGTTTCCACGGGGACACAGCAGGGAGTGGCATGGCTGCTTCTCCGCCGCACACTCCCAGCTGGGCACCATGCCCCCCCCCCGCACGACCCTCGAGTTGACTCTCAGACCTTGTCCGAGCCGACTGATTGGGAGTTGGTTAGTTCCCGTCTGCGCGTCTAGAAGAGGGCGGGGCCCAAGTGTTTTGGGACCTACGTTTGACTGATTGCAACAGGTACTACTGACCTTAATAAAACGTAGGGGTTTGAGTGCGACAATTAAAATAAAATGAATGTCAGGAAGACTGTCAAGAAGACGAACTACGCTATGCATTGACTTGATCTCTCAATTCTGTAGTCCATACCATTATATAGAAAAATATATGAAGCGGGGATTAGTACCAAAATAATTAGAATTCTACAAGATTTCTACACCAAACGACGAGTGCCTATGATCTGAAGACGGAAGAAATAGATGTAAAACAAGTGATTTTGCTAGGCGACTCTCTAAGCCTGATCCAATTTTCTATACTGCAATACACCTCTAAGTTCTTTACAACAAATGTAAAAATTCTAATTTTCGTTGATATAATAATTCGAACATCATTGACTTTCAATATGAAATGGACACTCTTTCAAGATACTGCGATATAAACCATCATTGTCAACGAGAAGAAAACAACTGCTCATCAAAAATAAAGGCAGGTAGACAGAAAAAACTTAAATACTGAGGAAACGTTATATAGAAAGTTATATATATATATATATATATATATATATATATATATATATATATATATATATATATATATATATATAGGGTGGAACAATATGCGATAACTCATCGTTTCTCCCTTCCACCGTGCAAGGTACGAAGATGCAACCGTCAATTTGGACCGTCGATTGCGTAAATTCAGTACATGCTTCGTCTTTGTACTATAAGGTCAACTGTTATTTTAACTGACAATTTATGGATTCGAGCCGCAGAAATACGTGTACAAGTTATTTATGGAATCCTGTGCTAAATTTTAGCGCATCGTAATGGGCTTAAAAAGACGATTTCAAATGTGTGTATATCTTTGTATTTAAGCGAATCGTTTTTTACAAATTGATGGGTTTTTAACGTATGTTCCATTGAAGCGGCGATTTTCCATTTGAACTTTTCCTCCATTTTCCTGCTGAGTAAATGCAAAACTTTGCAAGAGTTTCCTTCCGACAAACGCGGTCATTTACTTCAGTACAGAAATAACTCGTTTCTTCGATACTAATTTTGCCGAAAGACGACTTCGTGCAAGGAAGACTCAAAATGATGCATACAGGATTGCGAAAAGTTCTCGTTTTGTCACGCAAATACTATTTTGTTATTTTGACAACTGTGACAAATAACTCTATAATAAATTTTAAGTAAATAATATAAAAAATTATTAACAATATCTCCGTAATCATAAGAAATCAATGATTAAGAAACCGCCGTACTCGCGCCTAGCTCTTGGTCCGTATGCTCGCTTCCTACGTGGCCCCGGGTTGGATTCCCGGTCGAGCTAACATTATAGTGTGCGTTTTCCTTGTAATGTCCCATTATATGATGTTGCTATGTGAGGATGAGAAAATTCACTTCTTAGGTTGAGAAGACCGGAATACGGCGTGGGAAGCGTGGGCTGGGGAATACGGCGTGATCTAACCACATGGACCTCCTTAACCCATGGGCGCGAGGCAGGGACGACGCCGGCAGATCTGATATTATATATTATATATATTATATATTATATATTATATATATTATATATTATATATTATATATTATATATTATATATTATATATTATATATTATATATTATATATTATATATTATATATATATAATATTATGCTGCATCGTAAAAATAGAAGTTAATAGCTTAGTGAAAGAGGTTAGATTTCGATACAACAACAGCGGCACTAATGAAACAGCTTTTAAAATACGTTCACGGGTTTCTCAAACCACATAAACACCGTTTTCGGTCTTTTTTAGCTACTTTTTGGAAAATCACGAATAAATAGGATTTACAGTTATTTTTATCAACTGATTTTTAACTGATGTGGTGCCCACGTTACCTTGCAACATGATCATTAAACATTACTTATTTGAACCATACCGTGAGCCACATTAGTTAGAATGTAGCCAATTTTACGTTAATATCTTAAAAATGGACTTTTCAAATGACTGTAGGTTCTAAATTTGTACTTACAATACTTTTAATTCAGATAAGATTAATGCTTTAAATCTCTACTACAAGAACTCTGCTTCGCAGAATTTACCTATTTCACTACATACGGCACAACTATAATCGGCTAAAATGACGCCGCGCGTATTTACTATTAACGATCCACACTTGTACCGCAATGCTGTATGTTATTTCTTTAATCACTATTAGTCTGCATTGAACATATTTATAGAGAAATCAAACTGGTTGTAATGTTACTAGACTTTGAAGAACATTATATGACTTTTGACAAATATGAGCTGTTTTTTGATAGTAACTGAATTGATAGTCAGTTTGTAGATTGGCAATCTAGACTAAAATTTTCGATCCAAAAGTGAACTCTGTTTTCCTATACGCGTCATGTATTTGAGGACTGCTGCACCTAGATGTAGCAGAAAAACAACAAATAGTTTTTTTAAAACAATTTTTTGGTCTACCGAAATGCACTCCTGGATACTGGGACACAGGTTCGGCCCCATTGAGTAGACAAATTCTGAAGAGAGCATTGCTTTATTTGAATAAATTGATGCAAATGCCTGAAAATAGATTCCCAAAACGATAACACACAGTATTAAACGAACTACGAACCAAAAATGCTCACAAATTAAAATGTAACAACGTTACTATACTGAAAACCAACCTCGAGCCCTCGGTGGCGCTCAACTATTTAATGATCTACAAGAGACTAGTGGGATCGAGGCGACGAATTCACGTGTTGGCGACTTATACACATATGATGACTTGGAGACTGATAGAACTAGAGTGGCATTCTCATTTTGTAGTCCAATGTACAAAATAAATCACACAGAATCCCCTAAAAGTGAATCATATTTATATTCGAGAATACCTTAGCGCAAGCCGAAGTAATATTACAAATAAGACTAACTAGTTTAAAAACAGTAAAACTCGAATTCAAAAAAAACAACATATCTTCCATCGGAACTACCGGAACTAGAAAGATGTATGACATGCAACTTGAATCACCAGGAAACATTAGAACACGTTATTATACTCTCTCCAAAATATGAACCACTAAGAAATGGTAAGACAAAAAATCAAAACATCTTTGAGATATCCGAGGCTGAATGATCAACAAACATTTTTTTCATTTTCTTAAATATTACTCAACTTGCGCTCTTTGCTTCATCTGAATGAATTTGTTTTATCTGAAGCTTAATAAATTGAATAACAGGTTATGTAATTATGTTTGATATTAATGTGAATTCGGAAACTGTTTGGAAAAATTGCCGACGATTCAGAGTTTAACTTCACGAGTATAAATGAGATGTAGGAAACAACTCAATGTGAAACAAACATACCACATTTAGTTTTTAGATTAAAGGTTTTGTGTTCTAAATACATTTTGAAATGTTTATCTAAAGATAATTCTAAATTAATATTTAATTTACATGAGTTAGTGGAAGATGCGGCATATTTTGTGTATGTTATTAATTTTAGGGCGTTTTTGATGGTAGAATGCAATTAAAATTCATTGTTTTTCAAAACTCACTGTAACGTATGATTGGGCATCTTGAAATATATTTTTTTATAAACCTAATATGAATTTGGAAAGCGGAAGAAAGATTTAGTTACGCTCGCCGAATAGTGAGTTTGAAAGAATATTTCCTGGCAATAGTAAAATTGTTCACGCTTTCAGGGATGGGTACAGAATAAAAATAAATATAAATGAAAATTGGGTACGTCAAGTCGGGTTTGCTGCTTGGAGTCCCTAAAATACCCGTATTACAGGGCCCTAGTAAGGAAAAGTAGATAAATCCAGTTGCTATATTTAGAAAAAATCCTCTATCATGTTGTGTAGCCAGAATTTATGTTTTAAGGGCCCTTGATACCAAAAATCAGTTGACGGCAAAACGTCTATCAGTCAGTCCATCTGTAAACAACGCTAGGGTTAAACGTTCAGCCGATATATTCAAAAATTGATATTTCTCAAATTGATCTGGCTGATGTTGCGACCCCTTGAATTTGAAACCGATATTTTAATTTTGGAGGGTATTTTTATATGAAGCTCCGGGGTCATTTTCA
The DNA here is from genome assembly GCA_017312745.1 of Gryllus bimaculatus. Lineage (NCBI taxonomy): Eukaryota > Metazoa > Arthropoda > Insecta > Orthoptera > Gryllidae > Gryllus > Gryllus bimaculatus. Next base: position 1,412,769 of record BOPP01000251.1, read on the forward strand.
AAATTTACAAAAAAATGGCTCTACGTTTTCATCAAATTATATTATTATTATTTAATAATAATAATTATTATTATTAATAATATTATTATTTATATAAGGTCAACTTAGAAACGTCTAGGTCATTGACGACTACAGTTACAATTATACAGTAGTTACCAATATTAGGAAATATGGCAAGGAGTATACATACAACGTTAATGAATTACTTGTACATGCGATTGATAATATCTAATCAATTACTAAATACAATTTACCAGATTAAATTTGATAAGGTGTTGAATCACCTTCATCTAACCCGATAACAGTTAAATAAACAATGAAGATCACTACTATTATTAAGATTTGATTTTCCAGTCATCACATGGCAATCAACAATACGGTGCTTTTTAGATACTGAAAGACCGCAATTTCGGCACGGATCAGGTGTAGACTTTTTCATCAGGTCGATATGACTAAGGTTAAAGTGACCGAAACGCAGCCTGGTTATAACAACTAGAGGCCTTCTACTACGTAAGAGTAATGGACGTAACGGAAGAATCCTCGATATTCTTCCTGATAGCATGCCATTTTGAAGGTAACATTTTCCAGTTCCTTTTAAGAAGCTTTGGCTTCTTAATCGCAAATAAGAGATAATTTTTAAGATCAGGAAGTGAGCCACCTGTTTTAGTTTCAATTTCCTTCGGTATCCTTTAAGGAAAGTGTAATAAACCTTTTCTTGAATTTATTGGATCAGGAGTTTTAAGGAATATCGGTTTAGGACGGAGGATAGAATAGATTTTGTTATTTTTTCTGACTCATTATCAGAGTTAACTGGTCTTAGATGCTAATATCAAGAGCTTCGATAATTGTCCAGACTTTACATGAGAATATGGAATAGAAATCCGGGTGGCAATAAAGGCACTTAAGAGATGGGTTGATGGACAGAACAGCTTCACTAGATCTTGATTGTTGCTTTGATCCATCCGTGAAAAATTGGCTGTGGTTTAGAAATTTGTGCTGAAACTCCAGGATTAGTTGCTCAAGGATAGGTTTTGGAAAACCAAGATTTGTAAATTTAGTTGCTTCCGTACTGATTGACAGGGTGAAATGTTCCCAAGGAGGAAGAGGGTTGAGTTGCATAGAGGAAAGACTTGGGATACAGATATAATTAAGTGTGGGATTTGGGGGACAACAATGGGTAGAGAAACCAAATTTTAAGCACAGGAACTTCCTACGAAGATCTAAAGGAATGAGGCCCTCTTCAACTAGTAGGCGAGTACATGGGCTGGTTCGGAAGACGACAAACATAGGCGACATGTAGAGTTGACTATAGGGTCCAATGTTCTTAGTAAGTGGTTGCTGGCTGAACTGTAAGCAACGAATACATAATCTAGTTTTGGTTGTATCAAAGCTTTGTAACAAATGATTAGGGAAATGGCATCAGCTCCCCATTTCTTTGAACACAACATTTTGATTATGTTAAATGAAACAGAGCAATCAGCTTTGAGGGAAGAAATGTGGGATTTCCACCTATGCTTATGGTCAAATGTTAAGCCCCAAATTTTGCTGGTATTTATTCTTCTTAGATTATGGTCACCTATTTTCATGACTACTGAAGACGAGTTCAGAACATTCCAAGCTCTCGAGAAAAACAAATTCTTATTTCATTTTTGATAAGAAGAATCTTGACGACTTGGACCATTTATAAATGTTATTTAGGGATTTTTGCATAATGGTTGTGGTTAATTTAATATCTTTGCAGATATCGACGTGGGTGATATCATCAGCGAACAGAAATAGTTTCACTGGTTTTTTTTACAATATTACTTACTTCATTTATGGCGATGGGAAATAATAACACACTTAACACTGAGCCTTAAGGAAGGCCATTTAACATCTCCACGTGTTGTGACGTCTTATCTTAATTACGGACCTGGAGAAATGTGTGTTCAATGAAGTTCTTGATGAAAGCAAACATGTGGCCGTTAAATGGCACTGTAGAAATAATAGACAAAAGTCAGGATTTCTAACCCTTTTCATAGGCCTCTTCTAGATTAAGTGTAACAACCATACCATGTTAGTACATACTAAAGGCATAGCAGATTTCTGCGTCAATTCCGAATAGATGGGGTCATTGGTCGAGCGAAAAGTTCTGAATCCACTTCAGAAAGGACACAAGAAGCTTTTCGATTCTAGCAACCATCTTAAACGTTTGCTTCCATCTTCTTAAGATTCTTACAAAGATCCCACGTTAACGATATGGGGTGATAACTAGCTGAATTGTATATCCTCATTAGGTTTAAGGATCGGGATAAATACAGCTTCTTTACATTTGTCCAGAAAAGTTGGGTTGACCATATGCCATTATATATCTTTAGAAGATGGTCAGGGTCTTCACTGGTAGGTTTTTAAGAAACCTGTTGGGAATGTTGTCAGGGCCCGGAGGCGAATTGTTCTTTTTCTTCAACACAAAGTGATTAGCCCATGGTGAAAATACTGTTACACTGGTTGTAGTTGGAACCAATCAATGAAAAAATAATATCTTGAGGCATAAGAAATTTTAATTCAAGAATTTTTGAAAAGCCCAGGATCATAGTTGTGTGGGCTGGAGTTCTTAGCAAAAGATACAGCAAGTAAATTGCTGATGTCTTGCTGGAGTACTTATTGCCGTTTAAGTCCATTTACATGAATAGGATGGACATGATCGGTGCGCCACAAATGGACTAAAATTTGCCAAATGAAAGTGCTTCTACTACTACAATTTTGAAGATTAATTTTTTTCTTAATGAAATGTGTTTATTAACAGTAGTTCTTCAGAAGAGGTCAAGTTCAATATTTCGAAAATATGAGAATTTTGTGTAATTTTAGATGAAACCTATGCGTTTTTAAAACAATTTTAAACAAATTTCTTAGAAACATTTTCAAATTTTGTCATTAATTTTTATCTTCGTAAGTATTAAATAACTGTAAAGATAGTGGGGACGGTCCTACGGCTCACTCTGCATTTTCGAAAATTGCAATAAAGTTCGGAATCGTACATTTGATATTCGCGCGTCTGTTTTAGGCGTTGCCAGTTTGGAAAATCGCAACACGGAGGTTTCAAAATTCTTCGAATTCTTCCCATAGTTGTCGGTCTTGATAATAGTATAATGTAGAGATAATATTCCTATTGAAAGAAATAGATTGAAGAAGGTTCTAAATTTTAACTTAGAACTAACAAACACACTTTTATACTTTAAAAAGTTTAAATCGTTGATTATGGTATTAAAAATTGGGAGCTGACTTCAAATGTAATCCAGGTAGGCTTGTGTGAAATTAATCTTGCTTTTCTGTATTATGTTCTGCAAATACTGTAACATTGAAATTTATTAATGTTCGTTTCATTTCTAAAAGTAAGAAATTACTACTCTTCCTGATAATTAAAATGCATGCAGATAAGCACGAGAAGCGATGCGTTTGAATTAAACATTTTCAACTTATAACTGAGACATTACAATATTTTAATTTTGCGTAATTTAATCAATCGTGCAAGATAGTATGTGCTGTTGTAGCACCTGTAGTTTTTATATTACATTTAAACCATATATTTAAGAGAGAAAACCTAATTGAGTTAATTTTAATTAAGGTTTGCGGATTGCTTGAAAGAAAATACGTCAATACATTGAGAATGCAAATATATCCCTCGCAACTCCTGGATTCAAATAAGTTTTATACATTAATTTCTAAAAGATTAATTTGTGTACGTACAACAAAAGCTCGAAAGTACGAACAAAGAAATATGAAATAATATACACATCGTAACTTACGTGGCGTCCAACTGCCTCCAAACACTTCTCAAATTACGTTTATGAAGCGCAGGAAATTCAAAGCGGGTGACAGAAGCCAAATTACACCAAATATTAAAAAACATGAAAATGACCTTATGTGAAGATCTGTATTTTGACGAACACATTTAATTAATGAAAACTGTCTTCACGATTGTAGTTTTACGATTGTAGTCATTTTCGAAATATTAAACTTCATATTCTTTTGATGATGTTATTGATGAACACACTTTATTAGAAAAAATGTTTATCTTCATAATTGTTGTTGTAGAAAGACGCCGAATAATTGAACTATTGCAATTTTCGAAAAATCAGAGTTTTAAACGGACGTGAAACCTACACCATTTCTTAAACACTATCAAACAAAGTTTAACCAAAAGGTTGGAGTCAAGTTTTTGAAAATTTTGAAAATGCCCCAGGGGTTTCATGTGAAGTACCTTTCAAAACTAAAATTTCGTTTTCAAATTCATGGGACCGCAACATCAATCAGATCAATCGCGGAATATCATTTTTGGAGAAAATCAGCTGAACGGTTTAGCCGATAGGGTTGTTCACAAACGAACAGTGGGCCAAGTTGGCCGGTTCAAACCCAATCGAAGCCGTGGATTTTTAAGGGCGAAAAAATCCTTCGTACGCCTTCCTTCGGAGGGGAAGTGAAGCCGGCTGTCCCATGTTCGTAGATTTACTTGCATGTAAAAGATCCTCAAGCCTAAATGACGCCTCTGAGCTAAATTCAAATCGCCTGTTTCTTGCCCAAGAAATACCTCCTTTCTCTCCTAGTTGGTGAAAGGAGCGTCTCGAAATTTGCGTGGTCAGACGGAAGAGCGGGCCTGATGGCCCGAGTCTCGCCACGTAAAATAAGGCAAATTCAATTCAATTCAATTCAACAGTCGCACAGACGTTTTGCTGTCAATCGAGTTCTCGGTACCTCTCAAGAACCAACAAAACATGAATTCTGACTACTACAATTGTGTTAGGGTTTTTGTTTCTGAATTTAGTACCTGGATTTATCTACTTTTTCGTTACCAAGGCCATGCTACGAGTTTTTCTGTCGAAAATTCCCCCCTTTTCCCCCCTCAGCAATACACAACTTTCTCTATTCTGCTTAAGCGGTAGCGAGAAAGTAGAAATAGTTAGCACGGTCAATGACAATTTGTCACACTCGTTTCCAATCATTTGCATGTTGCAATCAACATCGCAGCTACCTATTGCTGGTGAGCAATGCGAGCATCATTATTTGCCACAATTTTTATAATAAGTAAAATATGAATAACGGTTGAATTCAGAAAATGATTTTAAACATCTTTCGTTTTTTATGGCAATAAAACTTCCAAATAGCAATAATAACAAAGCTGATTAAAGAACATTTCTTGAAACATAATTATTAAAGTAGTAGGAAGTTGAGTTTTCCATGTTTTCATTTGTAGTTTGTGATGCCAATTTTCATTTTCTTTCTTCATAAAATTCTTGAAATTGCTTCCACACACTTTATCTGTTTCTTTTGCTGTTTTTCGGCACTGAATGTTTAATAAAATTTCAGAGTTATATTACCAAAACGACACGTTTTAATATTATATTGATGCTCACAAGCTTATTATGAACCTAAAACAATTGCTATTTTTATCTTTAAAAGATAAACAAGTTATTATAGTGGCGTGCAAAAGGCAAACAAGTAATAATGATATGGTGATAGACCTTTAGGATTGGCTTAATTTAAATATATTATTCTAGCGTAGCATTGGTTACTTACGACACACAAATATGAGTGAAATAATAACGTCTACTCATTGTTATGAGACTAGTAGTGCTAAAAAGAAAATACTTTCTTGCTCGTACTTTCACGCAAACTTACGCGAAAAGTATTCGAATATTCCATAAAATTGTATATTGTCCTTATTTCAAAATATATCTTTAAGGAACAAACTTCATTTGGGGAAAACTTTTTAAGATTAATTTTTTTGCTGTAGGATAACTTAGAAACAATCAATTTTGGAGAAAATCGACTGAACTGTTTAGCCTCTAGCGTCGTTTACAGAACGGCCAAACATACGTTTTCCCGTTATTCTATTTTTCGGTATCAAGGACAAAGAAAACATGACTTTTGTGTTCAACATGTGATAGAGGATTTTCCCCCTAAATTTAGCTACAGGATTTATCCATATTGCGTTACCAGGAACATCTAATAAGATTTCTTCTGCTGAAACTTCGCTGTTTTCTTGTGCAGCATTACGATCTCTTCTCCGTAGCGAGAAAGAAAAGGTGCTGAAAAATGTACACGATACTTAACATTTCCAGAGATACTCAACAATATTAAATCACAAGCACTTGTGTTATAACATTTATTGGATAGCTCCAATGAACGAAGAATATATAATAAAATACGTGAACGGATAATAAAAGAGCTCACCGAGACAGCAATTGAGATTTTCTGAAACAAACATTCCTTTTCAAAACAGTGCATCAGCATACAAAGCAGATTATCTTTTAGTTAGGAACTTTGCGACACGACATTACATAGAGAGTGACCGTCTATCCACTCATCATAATTTACGAACCATTTCATGTCGCAACGCTTCAAGCATCACCTCACTTACGAAATTATATATAATTAGCATAATTTTGAGGTTTTTATTCACAACGACGGAAATTCATAATGAAGGCTCTCAGTATTTCATTTGTTATATTTTTCTGGCGTTCTTACCACGTCCTTTCCATTCGCCGGCAACTCGCGTTCGTCACTTGCATTCAACTGCGAATCGAACCAACACTTTCCTAGTCATTCCATCCACAAGTCATAGATGTACAGCGCATTTTCTCTTCCTAAATAATGAACATTTTTTGCATCTTTTATTTGCATCAACAGCTTCTGCATCGTGTATCATTCACTGCGGCGCAGTAATGAAAGAGGCAACCCCTGCATATTTTCTGACGCTGCGTACGTTCTTCGCGTGACTTCGTCAAACGTATACCCTGCGCCGACTGCTAAGTATGTCCACGCCCATAGTGGAGGGTATTCATTTCTCAACGTCAATACAAAGGGAAAAAGATCAGCTTTCCATATAACTTATCAGATAAAACGCAAAAAGTAGCACGACAAAGCAACTACATAAAACATCCGTCATTATAACACGAAGTTCCTGCATAACAAGACCCTATCATTGACATCGATCATTTCTACTCAAATTACACATGACACACAGATTCAGAATATTCTTTCAGACATCCTTTCGCATGTCACACCAGACTTTTACGTAGATGCAACAATTTAATATTATTTACCTCGAAACGGTAACAGGCTGAAGAGTGAGGAAAACCACTTTTACCGAATAGAGAAAAAGTGGACTGCAAGAAAAAACTCTTAACTAGAGGTTCGTCAGGTACTTTCCCCTCCATATTCCCACGCAAAATTCTTAAGAACTTAATTTTTGGAAACACTTTACATTACGTTACTTAAAATCTATCTTTAAGAAATATATTTCAAAAAAGGCAAAACCTGCCTTTAATAGTTTATTTGTAGCAAGACAAAAAAACTTTTTTTTTTTGACTTAGCAAAGTTAAAAAAAAATCAGGATAATCAACAAACACGAGACTTCGCCGTTCTCTTAAACATCATCAATGCTATCCAAATAAATATTCAAAAACGTTTGATGCATTTTTTTTAAAAAAATTGAAGGTGTCTCAGAGGATTCATGAAAGTATTGGTATTGAAGTATAGGTCTCAAATTCTTCGGGGCCCCACATCAATAAGACAGATTGGTCAATATCAATTCACAAGAAAATCGGTCGAACGGTTTAGCAACTAAGCATGTTCACGGAGAGAGAGAGAGAGAGAGAGAGGCGACGGAGAGAGGCGACGGAGAGAGGCGACGGAGAGAGAGAGAGAGAGGCGACGGAGAGAGAGAGAGAGAGAGGACGGAGAGAGAGAGAGAGGCGACGGAGAGAGAGAGAGGCGACGGAGAGAGAGAGAGGCGACGGAGAGAGAGAGAGAGAGAGAGAGGGAGGGAGGGAGAGATCTTTCAATTTTTCATTTTCATGGAGCCCCAAGTTATGGATTTTTTTAATACTTCGCGTAAGAGGATTTTTCTCTAAATTGAGGAAATGGATTTACGCTTGAAAAATCTGCATTTTTTCGCAAAGCATTAAATATATTTCTACTTCGTAGCAAGTAATTAATAATCCGCTCGGGTAATTTTTACACTTTCGCAGCATTTCGATAATAATATTTATAATACAGAGACATAGCGCAAAGAGACATCCGCTCTTTGTTACGTGCTAGCGAAATGACTAGTACATGTTTGAAATCTGGGCGTGATACGTATCAAGTCACTTTTAAATCTGATTATATATCATTGATTGTCGTGTAGAATGTTATTTCGCAATTAACATTCTATTTGTAACCTCTTTAGCTAAAAAACTAAAAATTGGGTCAAAAATTACAGGAGAGAATGGGGGGCGGGAAACTTCGCCCAGAAAGTAGAAGAAAACTATGAAGCCTCCAGCCTTGTAAGATTTGTCTATGGTGACAGTAAAAAACGGTTTTATCTTATGCGGCTGCAGAGGGCCAATGGCCAAGACTGAATACATTTTTAAAAAACTCTGTAAAAATAAAAACAAGGAAACTGTTTCGATTTTGACATAAGACACAAATTTTGCATTGTGCTGTTCCGTTTGTTCTCCTCCTGCGTGTGCTAACTGAATTCTCGTACTCCGTGCGGCACTGGTTACGATACTCTTGGCGTTATGTTCTAGGGTCGCTCCAAGGATGAGACCGCCCGACATTAAATATATCTTTTCAAGAGTTGTGTTCAGGTACAGTAACCTTTTTGATATGAAAATAACTTTTGAACTGTTCAGTATAAACAGTACAGTGTTTCAGTATTTGTTAAGACTGATTTTGGTAAGATATTGAATTTTTTTCAGTGTTATACGAGAGTATTTTATTTGCTGTTCATGAGCAGTGCGCGTGCTAACTTTGAAAAAAATCTTTTGTTTTGTTTAGCAACACTAGTTCAGGGAGAAATTTGTGAGGTGCAGTGTTAGTGCGTGTGAGATATGAAGCAGCGCCGTGTTCAGAAAGGTGTAAAGAAAAGCGCATTCGGATGGTTTTGAACAAAACAAGACATTTATTAAATTCATAATCCCCCCAAATTAAAATACATCACTTTGCGATTATTCATAATTATTAATAAGAGTGAAAATTTCTGTAAGTGAATTCTAATTCTGAAGAGTCTTACTCAAATGCATATTATGAAGTGACAGAGCGCCATCTGCGTCATTTATATTTTAATACGAGAAAGCAGTAGTGATAGTTTCTTACTGAAGTTTAGCGGAAGAATGTAATGGGAACCGGATGTCACTATTGTGTTACTCGGGAAAGACGGGGAGGTTTCCTGTCCATTGTAATTCACGCATTATAATTAAGCTATTTGTAGGATATCCTAAATTTGGAAGTTGCTAGGAACGCATTTTGTTATGTAAGAAATGAATGAAAGGTTTTAGCGGATATGCTATGGGAGTGTTCCCGTAGCTCTTATGTTATTATTACCTTCACAAGCAGACTGACTCACCGGAGCTTGGCTGATTCAGGGTGAATCATGATAAATATTGACAGTGGCCGCCTACATAATCTATGCATTATAGTCTGTTAGAATTATTAAATAAATTCAAAGTGACATCACCTTATTCTCATATTACTTGAGTTATGAACGAGGACTTCACACCTCTCGATGCACATTGCAGTTAGTCCCGCCATCTTACAACGCGTTTCCTACCTATTTTAAACATTCGACAAGTAAACATGAAGGTTTTTTTTATTTGAAAATCTGAAAAATTTAGAAAAAAATCGAATTTATTCGATATTCGGTCAAGTATTTCATACCTTTACTAGTCAATTTAGAAAAGGGAACAGTTGAGCAAATTGAGACATATTACATACTTATCTCCTAACCCTAAACCCAAGTTTAGAGACTACAAAAACTTATGTTTGTTCTAAAGAACACAGATAGGGAGGCGGTGTATCTGCCATTGGCGTCTGATTTGACCTTTAATAGATATGAGGCTCAGGCGTATATTACGTGTGATGGGATTTATGAAGTGACGAACTGGATTTTTAAGTTTTGGAGATGCTTCTTTGGCTGTCTGAAGTAATGCCGTTGTAAGAACATACTGCTTGTTCTATTCCATTGGTAGAGTTCGGAAAAGGAGGCAAAATAATTAAATTGTTTAGTTTATCTTCAAATACTTTCCAATTTCATTGTTTATGGAAAGGATTCATAGAAGACGATATTATTATGTTAACATTTGTAGATATTAGTATAGGGCAATGGTTTGAGTTGTAATCTGTTAGAACAAATTTTGACGTATATTTATTAAAATCTTTGGCTACTACAATATCTAGAATGTCAGATGGAATCTAGGATTATGTGGGTAATGTGTAAAGGTCGAGAAGTGCAAAGACAGATTTTGGTTTGTGATATAGTTGAATAGACTATTTCACGTTGAGGGAAGTGGTTCTAATGAACTTATTTCAATATATACATTTGAAGAACACATTGCATTGATAAAAAATATATCTTAAATATTGTAATTGTAAAGAGACGCGGAAAAAACTAAAATTTTTCAATTTTCGAAAATCTAGAGAATTCAACGAAAATGAGACTATTTTAAAGCGTACATTGCTCTGAGAAATGTTAATCGCGAACGTTGCAGTTATTTGAGAGAATTTTGAAAATATTTTTAAAGCTGTATGTGAAGTACCCGCAAAAAAACAACAAATTATCCGCTTCAAATTTGTATGGTCTTCAGTTTGGCCAGAGTGATCGGTGAATGTCAATTTCGGAGCGAGAACTGAACGGTTGTCTAAACAGTATAGTCGCTAGTCTTGAACACTGACAAATACAGAGATTCAGGCACATATTCTGCCGTAAAAACCCAAATCGTCAGGCAGACTTTATCCTCAAATTAATTATTCTGTTTCAATAATCCACAAAGCTGGGATTTTAACTAAAAAAACGTAGTTTACGAAGTATTTTTCCACTGAAAGGAACAAGAATTATTTCTGTCAATGTCAGGGACCCAGAAAACGATTTTTTCTGTCAAAGAAAGGCCTTTTTTGCCATCGCTTTACAATACTTTCTCTATTCTAAGGATGTAGTGTGTGAGTAAGGAAAAGTCATAAAATTTGACATATTCAGCGCAAGTTGAGTAAATGCGTTTAATAACAACAATGATTTCCCCCCCAGGCGATGCAATTGAGAAAAGGACAGAGATTAATGGTTTCTCAGACAACGTGGCCTCAAGAAGAGGGTCCGGGGGAAGGGTATTTTTAAACCGTGGCTTGACGTGGCGTGGCGGGCGCCGCATATCGCAATGGCATCGATCGCTCAGCGCCGCGCGCCCTGTGACCACCCGGCGCCTGCCGCCGGCCGGCGACGCAACCCGCTCGGCGCGCGCGCACGGCGGCCGCTTCGCGCGCTGCATTGCAACAGCCCAACACATCGGGATGGCGCCGCTCGTGTTTCGCGCCCTTCACGCGACGCCGTCGTCCCGCGATCGAATCCGCACCGCCTTTCGAAGCAAGCACGAGCGTCAGGGGTGTTTCACACACACACACAAAATGAGGAAATCTGGGTTTGTCGAATATTTCCTACGATCAATTCTCTTTTTCGACTTATGGGCAGCTATTAATAACCGAATATGCAATTATGCGTCGATGGTGGCGGGTGTTTGGACAAGCCTTTCAAAACATCGAGTGCATCCAGCGTTTCATTCTCGTATCATTTTTACCAATAATAAACGACGTATTAACTGGACTAAATATACCCCTCAAAATCTCCTGGACAGTCTTATGACGTAAAAGAGTGAAAATCACGTTGAAAGAAACGATTGAAGATTATTACCATCGAGCCCCGCCTCAGGTGTGGTTGTATTGTGTGTGTCAATTTCATACCATACCCAGGGTTAAGAGCCCTGAGGCGGGTTAGGTGCACGTTGCTTTTTCTACAAGGGAAGCAGCAATGTAATGCTGATTCCATTTTTATACTCCAGGGTTATTAGCTCTGTGGTATGGGATGTTATGTTGATGATTAATGATGAAATAGACATACAACACAACCATACCCGAGACGGGTCTCGGCCCTCGATTTTATGGGCACACGTTACTTTTTCTATAGGGGAAATCAGCAATTTAATTCCGAATCCATTTTTATACTCCAGGGTTGAGTACCACGTCAAGATTTTCTGAACCTTATCCATCTAGACGAGTAAGCATCCAGATGTATTGCAGACAGTGACCGTTCCAGAAAAATATTTGGTCTAATCAGAATTACAAATTTTTTAGTATGATACATATCTAGGGAAAGATAATGCAACATTGCTAATATGTCAATTCAAAAGTGTCAAACTTTTTTTCCCGGGTTGAATATTTTCTAAGTATTTTCACAGCATATTACTGAATTCGCGATTGTCTGTGACATAATTTGATATTTTTAATCTTCTGGCGAAAACCTCGTAAACTTCAAAAAATTTTAAAACATTGTTGCGTATTCCAAAGTTCTGCAAAAGTACTAGCATTTAAAAACCTTCCTTTGATGATCCCACTCTCAAAATATACGTGCAAGAGACGCCCAAGTAAGAAAGCCTCCAAACGTCCCGTCTTCCATCTCTGACACCAACCCTCCATTGGTTTTGGTCACACGTCGGCGAATCACAGTATTGCCAGAGTCTTTCTACTTTATGGGAAATACGCCTACCAAGGTAGGTGATTATGCCATCGCCCGGTCTTACAAATGAAAAAGGATCGCAGCCGGTAAACTTGGTGAACAAGAACGTGGCCAATCTTTAAGCTACCATTCCGGCATTCACCTAAAATTATCTCAGAAAATCACGGAAAAAGTTAGACCAGCTGGAGCACCTTATCATCCAGGATATCGTCGGTGTTAATAATAATAATTATATTAGTATTATTATATTTATTATTACACTATTCATCTTGAGGAAGGGATTGATTATTTCTTCATTAGTTCCTGAAGTTCAAAAATTAAAAAAGAACTTTTACAACAGTTATAGTGAATGAATAAATTAGTTTTAAATATTTCTGTAAGTGTTGTTATAATTATTTTCTGATTGACATATGTTTATAATATAATTTCATCAATGTAACAAAGAAGGCAAATAAATGTAAAAAGTTATTAATAGTTGTGGTGCGTTCATTTTACTGCTAAATAAAAATAAAGCTGAATACAAAAAAATTAATACAATAAATATTATAAATGTGAAGTAGTCTATGAATCAAGTACTGTTTTATTATTGGATATTTCACGTCCCTTCTACGTACAAAGTGAGTTTCAGTTGTTTAAAAAATACAATTTTCTTCACAAAGGTGAACACACGTTTCTGATATCATTGTGCTAAGAAGTGCTTTATTCCTGCGCAGCAGTTTAATACCATTTATTATTTTGTTATTTTGATCTCTTGTTGTAAAACATCTAGATGGTAGATTAATAGTGAAGTATACTTGTAAGTATACGAGAAGAACGACAGAAAATAATTTGGATGCAAATGATGAAAACCTCAAATGTGTAAATACAGATAATTCGTATGAAAATATTGCCTTATGCGCGGCCCTGGGAAAGCACCCGACCTCGACAGACAGATGTCAGAAACCCTACGCACTCGCTGGTTAATGCCACGTCATTTACAGAACAGCGTAAGTCAATTCCGCACAGTCGTGTCCCTCTGTCACCAAGAGGGGGTATTGCAATGTTGAAGCTTTGACCAAGTTCATTTAGGATTCTAAAACATTTTCCCCAAGGTAATTCAAAGGTCAGATAAGCGGATTGATTACATTATGAAGTTGAATCACGTTAAAGCGACAATTTTGTCAAAAACTACTTTCTTTATGAAAGAGTAAAATCTATTAAAATATTCTTGCTCTCGGCTCCCGGAGAAATTGCCTCTGATAAGTAGCAAATTGTTAAGAACGTGTGAGTATCACATCGGTACCATCCCACCATTAGCGAAATCCAATGAATGCAAATCAATGGATGCATACTGATAGTATACCTTTGACAATTATATTTAGGCAATAAAAAAATATGGCAAAATAACATTCATTCTATACCAATGTAATATTCTCATTACGTACACGTTAGAGTCTTTTTCAAAAGTGCTACTTTCATAGCCAAAAAATTGAGTAATAGGAAATGTAAAGCAAGAAAACCCAGACTTTGTAGTTATATAGCTCACTCACTACCAGCGAATATCCTCGTTATGAAATGTATTACGATAATCTGTTTAATACGCTACGAACTGGCGACTGTTTTGAAAAATTCATAGAAATCATCGACATAAAACACTGATAGTTTGCTTCTGCTGAATCAGAAATCACTACCAGCTCCTGTTCCTCGCAGATTTCTGGTGACGTAAATTGGTGTTTACAGATTATATCATAAAACCCTTTTACTGCCACATGCACAACTGCGATGAGCTTTGAAGCGATGGGCCCTAGGCTCTTAAAACAAAATATTTTTTGTGTCTCCAAGTTTTGTAGGTCAGATTAAGGTCTGTGGAGGCACGCGTTTTGGGTGAAAAGTGGAGACATGAGACAGGTGGGAAAGTTAGGCCCAGAAGGGGTCAGATGTGGACGTGTGGGGAAATGTGAGGGAATGGAGAAAGGGGAGGTCGAATTATATTTCTTAAGAGGCATTCTACAAAATGACGTATTTTTGTACATTCTATTACATTTTTTTAGATTTATTTCTTTTGGGAGCCTCCATTTTTTAACATGGGTGGTGAGAAAAGTGTATAAAATCGAAATTATGTAAAAAAAATTAAATTAAAGGAGAATTAGAAATATAATTTTCCGCGATATAATTAAGAATCTGTTAGATTTTGTAAACAATTTAATCTCACCGCTTAGTAATATCAGTATGGTTATTCTTGTTCAGTAAAGGGCATATGAAGCTGTGACACACAGTTCAGGGTCTGGCCGTTCGAAATCGGATTCTACTCTAAGGTCATTTTAACTTTTACAGCAATTATTTACCAAGTGTAGAGTTTTATTTTTTTTTTTACACAGGTCCAGCAACATTGAATTATTGTATGAAATAGTGGTGCCACCGAATGGCACAGACTTCCCCGTATTAGTTTTCTATTTTCTTTGGTCTCGGCGAGTTATTTGAACTTGCCCCATTCTCTTGCCAGCTGGCTTCTATCGCCCAAAATACATTTTTTTGACATTTTCTTAACTGTTCCGTTTCCTAACAGTAGAACGGAAATATTATTTTAAGAATAGTTAAAAATACAGTAAAACATAGTCATAAATTTCAATTTTCTTTGAAAAATTTCAAACCGTCGTTAAAAAAATGTCGCTTAAGCGCTACTGTAATTTCGAAATTTGAAGCTCTTTTTCGCACACAAATATTTGAGTTTTCAAAATACTTCATTTAAAGGACTTTAACTCACAAATATAATAGTGGTAACAAATTGCAATTACAATGTGGAAAAACTGAAGGAAGAGTTCTTAACCTCTTTCAAGAAGTAGCAACCAGATGGTCGTCGGCATATTACATGATTAGAATTAGCAGACATTCTCTGTTCTGTATTGTTAAAGCATCCAAAGGTACCATGCTCACTGGAGCTGAAGTAGGTGCGTGCCATTGCAAAACTTCTCCATCCTTTGCAATTGGCCACCGCTGAAATGTCCACAGAGAAAACAACGACAGCAAGCAAAGTGATACCAATAGTATTTTTGTTAAAACAGGTATGGTTATCAATGTAAATATTTTATATGCGTTCTATCGTTTGTAGGAAACTTCGATTTCATTTTTATTACAAACAGTTAACATTTTGTACTAATGCGTTTCATTTCTACTTGAGTAGATTTTTTTTAAATTTAAAAATGAACAATGACGTAGTTAAATACATACTTTGCAAATTAATAACTCTTTAAAATGTGGAAGCTATATATTTTTATTATTTTTCAGCGAATAAAGGATTGCGAGCTGGCGGAGGATCAAAATGCAAAAATTCATACTAGCTGAACTCGATAGAAGATTTGAGAAAGCTGAATTCACCACACCTTCATCACGTCGGTACCATTTCAGGTCCCAGATTTAAGAAAATTTATTTTCAGTCCATTCTCACACCCTCCCGCGCCATAAACTTTATACGCTACGAAATAACGAAAGGTTTGGAGAAAGCTGCCATCTCAAGGCCTCTAATACCACAAGCAAAACCAGATGAAGTCGTAGCTAATAGTCTTTGGAATCTACATGACTAGTTCATAAAGTCACAGCAGCAAGATCAGTTACAATGGTGGGGTATACACGGAATTGCGCCAACATTTAAACAGACCCACATTATCTATGGACATAACGCATTCCAGGCAATAGGGAACCAATGAAGTCAGAATTCCCGAATGTTTACAAACAAGCCATTAGGTATTTGTCCGTCACAGCCACCTCAGTCCCAAGTGAGAGACTTATTTTCAGAAGCAAAACTTGTACTTAGCGACTTAAGGAGTCGACTCACGCCTGAGCATTTCTCTCAGCTGCTGTTTATCGCCTCTATAAGTTCTAAATTGTGGACCGCGAAATAGTTTATTCATTTTCACAAATTCTTGTGAAATTGTTTTCAGATATAGCAATAAGTACTGATTAGAATAAATTATTGTTTTGAGATTGGTCCTTTGTAAAGAATAAAAATATTCGTTGTATTCAAATAAATATTTTATGTTCTGTCACCTTTTCTCTTTTAAAACTTATTTTTATGCTACATTTGACCCCAACTTAATACCCCTTTCAGTCACAACGTGCATTGCAATGGATATATGTAACAGAGAACTTAATGTGAGCATTTTTTAAATTTGTTTTGCTCATAATAAAATATATAAAACCAATACTAATGAAATACAAAATATTCTATATGGAGTGAGTTTCTTAGTTAAGATGTGTATATTCATGTATCTTTCTTATCTACGTACAATATGCATTTTTGTCTCACACTTCAGTGTCTCAAGAAAAAAAATTCACCTTATATAATAAATAGTATATTGCTAAACAAATTATTAAGAAAAGTTATTAAGAAACATGTTTTAAGAAATAAGTGATATTTTTGTAGCATTAACGGTTATTTAATGCTTGTATGTATCAAATGTTACAACCCTCTGCTGGAAATGACAGTCAAAGATTCATTTTTTCAGCTATGATAAATCTTATACACTAGCGATTCAAGAAACATCCGTCTATTTTTTTTCAGGCAGTTGGTGGATTAGGCTTTGGACATAGCAAGAAAACGAATAAAGGAATTATTTAAATATCAGGATATCGTTTTTGCAATTAAATGTGAATTGATTGATTGATTTTTAACATGGATCTTAGGAACAAACTAATGCACACCCGGTTTCATGGTAAGACGTGAGACAAAGAGGCAAACAATGAGAAAAGAGATGGGCAAAATCGCATGTAAGTCTGTGGGAATGGGTTAGGAGAGGGAGGGGAAATTATTTATTAAAGCAAGTTTGGTGGGTAATAGACAAGAACAAAGACTGAGAAATCAGATTGGGAAAGGGAAATTTTTTGGAGTAATAATGGTTATTCGTTGGAGGATGCGGTAAGTTTAAGAGGAGAAGGAATTGACTCCAAGGGATAAAGATCAATTATTGCAGGAAGATTTCCAAAATCAAAGTCATTATAACAAATGGTATAAAATTGATAATCCAAATTATTTAAAAGGGAAATGTAAGTAAAGGACAGACGAAAGATGGCAAGATGTATGTTAGGGAATTAAACTAGAGCGTAGATACTGAGACGAAATACTGAAGGGGAAAATGTAGGACCTGCGAGACGGAAGAGGAAGACTGGGAACACACATTACGGTGATGTCGAGGTTTAGAGGAAGGAAGAATGGGGGAAAGGTGGAATGTTCAGGGTAAGGTAAGGTGGATATTAAGAACACAGAAGAAAGGATCAGTACGGTAGAGATAAAGAAAAGTGCATAGTATGTAACATATTATTTTACACTACTTGTATTGTAATGTATTCAGCCTATATGGTATGTATTAAGCGAATCCAAATTTTGTATATTCACAAAGTTGTAAAAATAAATTCATTAATAAAAATAAAAGTATTAATTTGGTAGTGATAATGTTTTAATGCTGTTCGAATACAATTAAACGAATGCCGTTAAATTAATGTGTTCGAATACAAGAAAAGGTTTGATTGTCACCGCAAGTCGGTATCTCCTATACTTCATATTACAATACTGTTCTCGTGAGGTACAGTAATTATAACCTTATTGGGTTTATTGTTGGGTGCTTGCGTGTGTCTCTTTTTAATTTCCATCTTTTTAATATCCTATTCTTTTCTTAGATCGTTATACTTACTGAATAAAATTTTGCACTGCCAGTTCATTAAATTGGATTACTATTATGGCTACTACGAGAAGAAACGATTTCCTCACTACGCGTCTGACAAGAATATAAAGAAGGGTATTAGATCGAAAAAAATGCAAACATGTTTAATTTGTTGGGGGAAAGGGCTTTCATTGAGGTGAAGAAAGAGAGGATGTCCAAGCTGTTCTTAATTACGCCCGTAATTAAGAAAACTATTTACCCTTCAGTTATCACGTGGAATGCAGTCCTTCTAATTCTATATAAATCGGAAGCTGAAATGTTTATGTGGATTTTTCAGTAGCTTCCGTAGACGGCCCCATCTCATGATTTGTGTCGAAGTGAGAATAAAGTGGCTATCGCTGCCCTGTGGATAAGCTCCGATGATGCTTGGACTACAACAGCAGGCCGCGCAACCATTCGAGCGTGAGTTTTTGACCGCGGAAGTCGACCTTGACTCGTGGGTTTCATGCGAGGTAAGGAGTTTCTATGCGAGCTGGTGGTTCTATTGACTGATTGATTGTTTTAGTGATTCGGCAACTACTAGAGTCATTAGAACCGTAAATGTAGTGAATGTTTTTGCTCGGAATGATCTTTCCCTCGCTGTAAGGCGTGATCCGGCACCGACCTACCGTCGGCTAGCAGGGATTTCCCCAACAAGGTATCGCCCACCAGAGGGGCACCGCCCCAGCCGGGAAAAGCTCTCAGCTCCTGACGGGTCTCCCGGCATTTGCGACAGTGTAGTGCGTGTATGTGTGAGGATAGGACAAGGAAGAGGAAGGTGAAATCGCACGCGGTCCGTGGCCCGTTTATTAGGGCACTACTGCGGCATTCGCCTGGTGCTGATCGGAGAAACTACGGAAAACTACCAATAAGAGCAGTCGGCCGCTAGAATACTCCTCCAGACAGTGACTGAATTCGACCTAACTGACAAGCTAGTGTCGAAAATCCTACCACCGTCTGGATTCGAACCTAGTAACTGCCGGTCAGAGGTACTGCAGTAACATGAGTTGATGCCCTAAGCCATCTCTCCCGGTCTGGTGGTTCTAGAGTTCGGGAACGATTGAGTGAAATTGAGTATCGACTGAAAAACTAATACGTTCGTGATTAGAAGAATGTTTCAAATGGTAAAGATTCGTTACAAATAAGAGGGCGAGCGACGTTATGCAAATCAACAGACGGTGGGGAATGCGAACAAGTGGCAAGTGCAGAAGCTGACGAAAGGCCTCATCACACAATTAGATACTTTGTACAAAAATGCGGCAGTAATTGGAATAAATTAGCGCTGCAGGTTAACAAGTGCACTCGTGCAAATTACATTATTTTCGCCCATTGTTTTGTAAACTCCGTACAAGAAACGTGAAGTATCTATTATTTCTGGTCGAGAATTTTTTTTTAAACAAAAAACATAGAAATGTAAGTTGAGTCTATGTTTTCTGTTAAAAAAAATAAATTTTACGTGTCCTAATTCTATTTCATTCACTTCCCTTTAGTATTAATGACTTACCCCCCCCCCCCCCACACACACACACTTTTTTCTTTCTTCCAGTTTCTAGAATGTTAAATATATTTTCCAAAAAAATTGTAAATTATTTGTAACCTTTATTATAATTTTGTTGTAAAATCAAAGGAATATTCACGTTTTAATGTTTTGTTTTTTCTTCTTGTACCAGACAACTGATGATGATGGCTAAGCCATCGAAAGCTGCTCTTATAGTAAATACTATTGTTGGCAATGACGTTTATAATTATTTCATGAAAAATGCCAACGATAACGCACCACAACACCTATATGTCAACATGATAAATAATATAGCATTTTGTTGCTGATCACTGATGATGCTACACATAAGTGTCTAAATATTAAAGCAACTGGTTAATAGGAAGCCAATAATATTTTAAGGGACTGCGCCGGCGCTAGGCACGGGCAGACCGGGCGATCGCCCAGGGCCCCGGCCGATTGGACTCGTGAGAAAAAAAATTGTAAAAAATTTGATAAAAACTACAACTCGGGAAAATTGTTATCGTAATTTATAAGTCACGGCATAATAGTCTGATATTTCATAACATTTTCAGTTAATGTTTTTACCTTACATAGTTAATTCTTCATTACTTATAAGGTAGGACTCTAAGAAAAAGTGTCACATAAACGTGAAACGTTTACAAAACAATGCTGTCATTTAAAGCATTTTAAGCCTTCAAATTTTCTCCCCATTAACATCCAAAATATTTTAATAGACAAGTTTCCAAAAGTTTGTATATTATATAGATATTGACCTTGTATTTTCTTTCAAGTTTGAGACTATATATCCAGAATTGAAATAAAATAACTCATAATTTTTTGATACAACATCCACATTTTTAATTTTTTCGGGGGGGAGGTAGGTTTTAGCATTGCCTCAGTTTCAAAATTGTCTAACTTCAGCACTGAATGGACTACTATTCTAATCATTGCGACCACTCGCATTACGATTTCCAGCGCGACACTGAAGGGTCTGAATTTTTAACACGTTAAGGAAAATATTTAATATCGACATTTTCAAAGAAAAAACATTTTAAAGAAATCGATATGTCATTACTTTACTTAAAATCAGGCTTCATAAAAAGTGACTCTAGAAACAATTAACAGTAATATGAAAATGAAATCTTAGCATTGGTAAGTCTGTAAAATTACGACACATCCATGCGTTAACAAAACTACACAAATTACGTCGGAACTGTAAGGTTATGGTTGTGAAATACTTCACATTCTTTCAGCAGTTAATTGTTCGAACATATGCGTTATTATTGTAATGGCAAAATCAATATAGAAGTAATCTCAAGGAATTAAAAGTGCACTGATTTAATTCATATTCTTTGGTAATTTTACACTTAAAAATATGTTTGTCATAAAAAATGTGCACCCGAACAAAACTAATAAAAATGTTTCACTAGCTAACGTGAGGTTCATAATAATTGTATCAAGATGAAGCTCGTTGTTAATTTACAATATTTGCAACATTAAATGAATATATTTTTGATATCAAGTTGAAAAGTCGAATAATTGCTAAAATTTGCAAAGTGATAAAGCGCTTTTCTTATTGATGAGCTTTTTAGCTTTCGCAGTGATGCAAACAGAATACGAAGTAAGAAATATAAACTAAATTGCTATAAATTCCAATAAACAAGCAGCATTGACTATTTCATTTCAAATAAACTTACTCTTCGTGTCAATGAATGTTACGATTCAGTTTAGAAATTTACTTACCATTCCAACATTACAGTTTGAATTTTAATGCCTCGTTTTCATGAACGAGTCTGAGAAGAAATTTAAAAAAACGAATAAAAACTACTTACGTCACTAACTTCAACTTTTCTTAGATATTTTGTATTTACGCATTACGGAAGGCAGCAAACTACTGTTTCTAAATTCACACATGATGTCTTGGAAAACAATTTTAGCTGATGTAATGCATGTTAATCGTTTCTACTTTACAAGTGCGAAGAGGGGTGTTCAAAATTTTACATATGACTGCTGTCAACAAAACATAAGCAAGGCGAGGCCACTGCAGGCAAAGGAACACCACGTGCCGTTTGGTCCCTCAACCTTGTTTATATTCAACCCTTATAATTCGTAACATCACTACATTATTACTACTGTGGTGCATAGAAAGTTATTAAATAAAAATATAACATAACTAACCTTCCACCATTATGCACAACAAACTTGATGACCAAATACTGCCACAGTCAGGCAGTCAGTCTGCAACGGCCCATGAATGCACAACAGAAACACAATGATGTCAAGGGCGGTCTCGCTCTTTCCTTCCCCTCCTCTCATACCCCTCACGACCATACGTCTCAACTGACCCGCGCTACAGCATTGGCCCAATTGCGCCAACGTCATCCACAAAACTTGCTCCCTTTCACCCCCTCGACGACACGAGGACGGACGCACTGCAGATGGCACAGTGCGCGCTCGCCAAGCATGAGGTGGTCGCTTAGCGACGAAAAATACGAATGCGAGGATTTGGAAATCCCCATGCTGTACTACTAACGAGTGTTTATCGAATTATACAGCCAGATCCTAAAGAAAATACAACAACAAAGGCGACAAGTCAATGCCATCTGTGCCAGAGCTGTGGAAACTCTGTGGCATCGATGAGTTGATATCGAACTGTCTTCCCGGTGTACTCAAATACTCGCGCAACGATGTGCCAAACGAGTGATTATCTCTGCCTACAAATAAACCTTAGCAGATTAATTAAACCCACTTGACGGTACTCCAAACACAATCTTCTGATAATTTTAAACAAATTATTTTTGGAATAATTGGCTCTGTTCACAAACTCCTCCAGAAGGAGACTATGCCCTGTTGAACTTTTCTGCTCTCTCAAATTGTTTATTTGCATTATCGCATTATTTGTCATAGCTCAAAGTCAGTTCAGTCATCATTCAAGAGCTAAAATGATGTTCTACAACAAGATAATGATATTTTGGTACTTGCATTTAAGGCAGTTTTCTCTAACAAATACTTACACAGCAAGGAGGGTTGGAAAACAATTTTTCAATGAGTCATGCAAAATGGCAAATTTTTAATAAGATGCTAAAATAGTCTAAAATAATTTTGTTTAACACAAAAAATATGATATTGTTTTCATGATACTATATTTCACTTTAAAACTACTCTCTGAGAAAGTCCCTCATTGATAACTTTATCCTCGGTGAAGCTCAATATCTTCAATCACATTATTGGATGCAATTCATCTGAGAGATATGATGTTCAAAAAGTGCAAGTTCTTTAAAAATAAAGTCAGATGGGATTTATGAATTGTTTTTAAATTTTAATGAAATGTAACTTTCATAACACAAATAGAAGAGTTTAAAATTACATCAATGTGAAGTCTAACAGCTTGAAAACAAATTTATCAACAAAATATGGAAAAATACTAACACTGTCTTTTTATCCATTATCAGCAAAATATCCACATGAAAAATAGCCCACTTATTACTTCTTGTTGTGATAGTCAAAGCATTAACTTTAATATAAATATTTTAATTCATCATAATCACAAAATTTAAAAATTAAAAGATTGAAACATCTAACTAATCTAATTGATTATTATTTGTCCACTTACAAATATATTTAAAGAGATAAGAGGGATCTCAGTACATATATCTCAACTCATGTGTGCACTGTGTCATGAAGATGCAACTGAAGAAAGAACACCAATCCAAGAAATATACCAACAAATAGAGCTGAAAAATAAAACTCTTTGTCTCACAGATGTATTGTGTCTGACAAAGGTTGAATTGTAGCCCTTATTCTTATTAATTATATATTTTTGTATTTGGAGGAATTCAAACTAGCCACCCACTACTGATCTTGGATTCCTCAGTTACTAATATTGTGAAAATATTATTTAGTCATGCTGCAGTTAATTATTTATGATGGTTAATTTAAGAGTGCAAGGAGAGAGATTGCTGTCAAAGGCTGTTTAATTCCAAAAAAGACTAAAGACACTTAGAAATTCACTGTCATGGTACCTTTGATAAGAGCAAACAAACTGTACAGTACACATACAGTTAAAACTTTACACAGAATCCCTCCATTTTTTTTATTATTTTTTTTTAATAATGGTAAAATTAAGTATTAAATGAAATGCACTATCATCATCCACTATCATATTTAATAACCTCTACAGATGACTTTTGCATTCAACAAATAAGAAATCCTTACTGTTGATTCACCCCTGGATACAATTTAATCAAATTGACACTTCTTTATATTTCAAGAACGTTTCCCTTAACTTTCAATATCATTCACTATATTCTTGCTTCAAACAGACAAACTTAAGGATGCTCAGTCAGTACAAAATTGCAGTAGGCCTACAAGTGGGTTTGGATATTGATGGGGGCTTTTCCCCACTACCAATATGAAATAGTTTTATGGTTTTTGATGTTAAATAAATAAATGAGAAGACCATTTTTAACAATATTATCAGAATATTCCCATTTACACTTCATTCTGTGTTTCACATGTGAAAAAAACTGAAAGTTCTTGTTCTATTTTGCTATAACAAGTATAAAAGTAAACTTGTCAATTTACATAATTATTTGTAATAAATACAAATTATATTTTTTTCCAACACTAATGCTTGTAACTCATTTTACTCCTTTTCCCTTTAGATTTCCAATCTAAAATATATAGTGAGCATCTCAATGATCAGTAGAAATCAAGTTTCCTGGGTTTATTTTGGTAGCTGGCTGAAAGTGAATCATTCTGAAATATTTGCAACATAAGATATAATTAGAATCAAGTAAACAAAATTATGATATATCTTCGATATCAGTTACCTTGGCCAGAGTAATGACAATGATCATGTCTGACCTGGTGATGCCACATCGAGGGTTGTGATGCTGATATTTCAACCATCTAACGTCTTCTTCAGAACTGAGTCGCTAGTTGAAGTGCTGTTATTACTATGCAGCTACCAGAAAACAATCACTATCTTCTTAAAGATTAAATGCAAAATAACAATCTGCTTGTGGAACATATATTGAACTACGCCTTCATGTGAAAAAAATGTCATTTGTATGATAATTATACATTATACAGGCACAAACCTTTAGTGTTTTCTTTGTTGTAATAGATATCAATGTAATTTTATTCCACATTCTTGAAACTATTTATTATTTAAACTAAAAAGCATGTGTCACTAAATTCAAAAACGTCTTAATAACATAGTAAAATTGAATTATTAATGCAAATTTCAATATGCGTTATGAAGGGAGCTAGAGGGACATTAATATTTAAGAAAAGAGGGGGTATAATCTTTAAAAAGTTTAAGAACTTTTGATCTACAATTAATTTGCATCATGATGAGGTAAATTAATAACAATAATACAAAAACGAATAAACTTTATTCTAAATAATAATAATAATAACGTAGAACTTGCTCAGGGTAGAACATGTGAAATACAGGAATCAATACGATAAGTAGGGAGAGGAATTTTAGACTGTAAAAAATCTTGAAATACACTTTTAAAAATATGCATTTATGATCTAAAAATTCTCAAATATGAACTTTAATATGCAATTAAAAGTAACATTTCATTTCCTGCTTTACCATTCCTTAGTAAAATTCAGGAGAAGCATGCTTGGAATGCAAAGATATATTTTTGTGCAAACAAAATATAATCTACCTTGCTTCTTGTGAGAAATAATTAAAGTAAATAGGCAACTTAGTGAAGTACATTGTATGTATTGTTGCATTTCATCTGCATTGTGAAAAAAAATTATATCAAGAAATTTCCTAAATTTGCACAAGTACTTTATCATCTACAGAAAAGAAAAAACCCAGAAACTGTGACAAGCTCTTTGTAATCAATGAAAGCTCACAAATAAATTGGTTATATAAGAAGTTGAAATATTTTAACAAAAAGCCTCTTTTTTAAAGAAATATGCCCCTATAATTATATGAGTATTCACCAACAAGAAAAATTGGCCTAATATGCTCTAACATAGAAGATTATCATAATACATTAAAATTTGCAATAACTATAAGGAAATAGGTAATGAGATAATTTTTAAATAGGTGTCTACAATTGTTTTTCCTTGATAACTTAATATGATTAGACTTAGTAGCATATAAAACTAGCTGGATTTGTGCAAATATTCCACATTTGTAAACCATTGTTTTGTATACAAGTGAAAATTGCTTCTTCCTGAATCCTAACTTGGAACAGCCAGTCTCAGAATTGTGTCTTACAGCATTATACATCCATGGTATTGTGTGGGAGTAAACATTCTAATATTTTTAGGCATTGAGATTCAATTTACCAGAAAATTAAAATCACTTTAATTTTAGTATGGAATATTATTTCTGATACAATTTCTTCAATTTCAATTTATATAAATTTCAAGAGTCAGTTCATATCTAACCTCCCATGCTACAGAGAAGAGGTTCTCAGAAGAGCTAAATCTTCAAAAGTGTAATAGAAGGTTCAAAAAGATCTCTTTTAGTAGAATACTACATAATTAATCATTCAGGCTCCACTTATCCTCCAAAACTCATGTCCCCACAATATCTACTTGCTCTCACAAATCCCATGACCCAGATACAAACACCGGGAGAATAAATATGGTATCTGTGCCACCATCTGCACACTTCTGTTATTGTTTTTTTCATCTTAAAAGAGTTCAATTTAGGACTGGGGAGTAATTCTCGATTCAGCAGTGGCACACTTTCAGGGATTTGTGCTGACAGTTTCTAATGCATCATAAAAATCCATCATCTATCCTTAATACATTATATTTCAAGAGGAGGAATTATAGCATTAACATGCATGTTGTTATTTGTTGCAGATTTAGAAGAATGTCCCTTATGATAGTTTTGCCACCACTTGTATTGTAGTGATACACTTCATTTTGTGTTAAGTGTATACTTGTATTCCATTTCATTTATAATATTACTCTGTAAATGAACACTGATTTTACAGTAATTATTTTATTTTTTCTATAATAGTTTCTTCATGATTGAATGGGTTGTAAGTTGAATGCCATTTCTAATAGTTCTTTCGTGCAGTGTCATTAATCAGTTCCTACTTGTTTTACATGAACCTCCCCCTTTTTCAAATTCTGTATTGTAAATGTGGGTTAATTATTCTGTAGTTCATCTATAAAAGCAACATAATGTCACATATTTTGAAAAGATTTTTAGTAGGGAGATGTTAAAATTGACCTTGCTAGATATCTATTCTATTTGTTTATAGAAGGATAAATTATTATCAGTGTATAACACCAAGTCATTTTAGGCATTCTTTTTTGGCTACTTTGATTGTTATTTTAAATTAGAACCCCTCTTATCCAATCCACTTTTCCCCTTTTTCCCTTCATTTCTAAACTTCTACTCAATGGACCTTGCACATTTTTGTACAAGCTCAATATAATGTGATAAAGTAGGTATCGTAAATATTAATATGTACTATCAGTACCGGTGCTAGGTATGGGTGACCGCCCAGGGCCCCCCAAGTAAGCCCTGATGATGGAGAAATAAAACTCTAAAACATTGTAAAACTGAGATAATATTGTTTTAATTTACTGACCAAGACCCATGAACAATATGATTTTATTTTCAATTAATTTTTGACCTTAAATATGTAAGTATAGTCATTATATATGAGATAGGACTCTATGACACTATGACCAAATGACGCTAACATTAAAATACGTTCCACTGAAATTCATATTATTATTTCATGTGATTAACAAGTATTTTTATTAAATATTAACTATACACAAAATTGTTTAGCATTTTAAAATCACCATAGAAATTGTATTATTTGATCACTAAATACTTTTACTTAAAACGATTATTTAAAGAATATTTCCAAAACTTTTTCTAGCATTAAAGATGTAATTTTTCTTATTTGTTGAAATAAAATTACTCATAGTTTCTGCATTTCCTAGCTTGTCTAACTCTAGCACTGTACTATACACAATCAGAATAAATAAAGTACATTTAGCATATTTATTTGAATTTTAATTTAATTATTATTGTTCTTTCTCTTTCCAGAGTTTCATTTAATTGTCTCAAATTTCTTTTTCTCATATCTCTTGTAAAGAAAAATTTAATTTTTTCTCAGTAGGATTTATAAATGAGTATGTCTCTAATTTGTACTGTCATTTATTTGAACTTGTACATATAAGTAAGAGTCTAATACAGTTTATAGGCAAAGAATCGAAAAATGGCTTATCTTAGGCTATTTCCACCCAGCTGCTCAATTTTGCTGTCTGACCCAATAGCAACCCTTAAATTGTTTTGACTTGTTTTAAGTTGTGATTTTTTTTTTAGAAAATAGAATGAATATTTGGATTAAAATATTGGAATAATATGATATCATTAGACAATTTCAGAATAGACTTATATTTTAACCAAATGAATATTATAAGGCTGACTTGGGTCTGGTGAGGGTTTATCTATGCCCACAGATAAAAGACCATTGAAACATGAGTAATCAGCCCTCCTGTAATGGGAATACCTGATTTGGGTCAAAGGTCAGCAAGCCCTGCTCTCTCCTTCTCATGGCGGCCCATCAGTGCTCTCTAAGGTGAGAGCTTGGAGAGCAGCTAATGAGAGCAGGGCAAGGGTGAGTCTCCAGTGCCTGAAAACAGGAGCATTGGGATAAGGGGAAAAAACCCTGAGAGAAAATCATAGATAGAGTGGAGTAAAGCCAATCTTTCTAGGGTAGTAAATCCTACACAAATCAACCTGCTGCCTTGCAGAGGAGAGGGATCTCCAAAGGCTAAGTGAAGGAAACCCTGACAGAAAACCAACCTTCTGCATTGCAGGGAAGACCGAGAAGGAAGTAGAAATAGTTGAAGAGATGGAGAAATGTAAATTGAAAATACTAGAGATCAGTGAGGTTAAAAAGAGACAGGGACAGGGAGAGATGGAATTACAAAAGGGATATGTATTGAGATATAGTGGAGTAAAGAGAACGGAGAGGGCAACTAGAGGGGTGGGAAATCAAGAAATTAATAGAAAATAGTCAACTGGAAACCCAAGTTCTAGAATAGCACAAGAAGATATTCAGTTGAAAGAAAAATAACCTTGATAGAAATTTATGTACCACCAGAAGGTAAAGATGTCTTAAAGAAAGGATTTCAATTCATAACTCAAAAATATAACAGAGCATGCACAGGAAATAAACAATCAAGTGGTAATTACGGGGAATTAGAATTCTCAAATAGGATCGGACAAAAGGAAAAAAGGGGAAGTATAGGGAAATATGGGGCAGAAACCTTCAGAAATGAAAATGGTGAAAGGATGCTGGAAATCTGTATTGATAACAAATTGAGGGTGACAGCGCAATAGTGGCCTATCCCACATTATTAGGAAATTGTATTCTCTGTGTTAATCACATCTTAATCTTCCTAACTTCAACGTGTAACAGTTTCAGCATGTTCGTGTCGATAGTTTTCAAGTTATTATTACAAAAAGAACTATTGCACTCAGCTTACGATTACATTTCTTTGTGCAATAGTGGCCTAAGCATAGGCGATGCTGTTTTACACAAGATGTAATCCACCACGAATGTTTAGTCAGTGGTCATTCTTATATAATGTCATAATATGAAAACACTTACAAATGAGTGTTTAATTTTGCCAATAACTTCATCAGCCATTTTCTCCAAACACAAGATCTGGGCATAGTCCACTATTGTGCTGACACCCTCAATTATTAATAGATAACACATGGTTCCCACCCAAAAAATACATCAATTTACCTTTGAAATTAGAAGAAACCAAAACATATATTTTATCTCTCGATCTGTAAACAATACTAGCATCTAAACCATTCATAGGAATTATTATAGGAAATTTTGTTGCCAAAATGAATTTTTCCCAGTCAATCTGGCCTGGCCCAAAGCCCTACAATTTTGAAAAACATTCCTTAAATTTAGTGGGTACTTTACATGAACTTCCAAGGGTAGCTCAATGGTCAGCTGCTCACTTTTCTTGATGTGATCCCAGGTTTGATTCCCGGTCGGGGCAGATTAGTGTGTGCTTTCCTTATAATGTCCCAGTATGTGTTGCTGTGTGATGATGAGAAAGCTCACTTCTCAGGTTGAGAAGACAACAGTACAGTAAGTAATACAGGATGTCTGTGTACAAACCACACCTTCCCCTTAATCCATGGCCACAAGGCCGGGATGCCGCTGATAGGACTTGGCCCTGTCAGAGGCAGTACAGACAGACAGACTTTATACTAAACCCCTATGACACTCAACATTTATTCAAGTTGGCTTCTAATTTCTTCTTCAAATTTCTGTTCAGAATACAATGAAATATTCTCATAAAGGTCTTAATATCTTCAAATTTTACTGTTAACTGAATTTTTGAAAATTGCATGAGAAGGTCTGAAAAGATTCAAACTTCTGCAGACAGATTTTTACATTACTGCAGACAGATATTTTTTTCCAATAAAATTTGTTCTCCAGAATTAGTTTCTTAATGAAGTCCGTGTAATTTTGTAAAAATTTGTTTATTTTTGCACAATTTTGTGTGAAATATGGGCAATTTTAAAACAAGATATTCTCAAAAATGGTATCAATTTTTTTCCTATAGACTTTTCATGCAGATAGTGGTAATGCACTGCATTTTGATACATTCTTTTGTTTTGTTTTTCAAAAATTACACAAGTGTATTTTTTTTATATTTATCTCACATCATTCATATTTACATTACAGGCAATTTAAGTACACTATTGTAATTGTGATAACTAGGGAGTGGATTTTTTAGCCCTAAAAAATTTTAAAATATGCTTTTAAAAATATGCATTTATGACCTAAAAATTCTGAAATATTCACTTTAATACGCAATTAAAATTAAGAATACTATTTCATTTCCTCTATAAACCTATCTTGATAAAATTCAGAAGAGGCAAGCTAAAAAAATAAAAAGATATTTTTATGCAAAAATAGTATAATTTACCTTACTTTTTCGGTGAAATAATTGAAGTAAATATTCACTTTTGTGAAGTATATTGTCTGTCATGTTGTATTTCTTCAGTCTGGTTTAAAAAAAATGATATCAAGATCTCCTACATTTGTATCAGTATTTTATCACTTATAGAAAGAAGAAAAAAAAAGAAAAAAAGAAAAAGAAAAAGAAAAAAAAACACAAATGATATGCTTTTTTGAATCAGTGATCAATCACAAATAAATAGATTTTATGAAAAGATGAAATGTTTTAGAGAAAAAACTCAATTTTAATGGAATAGGCAAAATATGCATCTATAATTACATGAATATGTACCATCGGCCTAAAATGAACAAATATCCATTAACATATTAATATACATAGCATCATATCCTAAACAACTGTCAAGAGATTTCACTTTGCTATGCACTGCAGCAATAGATAAAAATATGCAAAATCACAGAAATTCACTCTTTAGAGATTACTACTGCTTCAAATGATGTCTAATGAAGTTTCTCTAACACTCAAAAGTTTTCTGCAAAAATGAACACTACTCCAAAATAAGTTCCAAATTTATATCTTTAAACTTGTTGTATGGATGATGCTAAATGCATTGCACAAAGTGACAAAAATGCAATTTTAATTTTTTTTTTTTTTTTTTTGATTTTTCAAAAATACATAAATGTAAATTTTTGAAATATCTCTTATGTTGTTAATATTTACATAAGGGGCAATTTTTATACACTCTTGCAACAAAGACACAGCAATTGATCTTTAAAACAAGATTATAATAATTATGATGGTAATGTCACATAAACTATCATAAATACAGTTAACAATCTAACACAAATGAGAAAAAATCTAAGAATCACTATTTAAAATCACACAGTTGATATCTCATGGCAAGATTTGCACAAATTGTGATCATCACATACTAGAAAAAATAAAAAATTATAGAATTTATGAATGAAATTGTTATCAAGAAACATAAACATTGATCTATTGGATGTATGTAAATTGTAATAGCAATGAAATAAAATGTCAACAATGAAAACAAAAGGTTTCAATCCACAGAAAATAAAATGTTTGTTATGTTGGCAAGAATGGTGAAAAGGCATTTTCAAGAATGACACAACTGAATGACACAAATAATGTGTAACTGTTGGGTAATGGGTAGCATAGTTGTTGTGGATGAAATATAATTACTTCCAAATGCCAAATTTTTTAGATCCATTTTGCATATTAATATAAGGAAGGTTTAAAGAAATACATAAGTAGTAATGTATTTCTATTATGATCATATGGAACATGCCTTTCATTGTTTAAAAGTGTTTATCATCAAGTTGGCATTAAAAATATACACATTTCATTATACAAAAATAACAACAACAACAACAACAATAATAATAATAATAATAATAATAATAATAATAATAATAATAATAATAATAATAATAATAATTTGTTTGTAACAAAATAAAGCATAAACCAGTATGTCAAGTCTAAGTACCTACTTCCTATGGAAACTAATGTGATATTTGAATTTCAAACATGCCATCTACATGATTCCTGTAAGCGTCTATTCAATGAGCTTGGAAACTTACAATTGCCTTGTCTATTTATTTACAAATCTGTAGTTTTGTCAAAACTTACTTACTTACGGTGGGAACATATTTTCATGCAATACTATTATTTATAATTTCCATACATTATAGAAATCACATTCATCAGGTCTCAGTATCAAAACCTCAGTACAATAAATCCACATATAATACACATACATTAATAGTTTACAACGCATTGCTACATGACCTTAAACATTTAAAGTTGATACACAAGTTCAAGTTCTAAAGTAAAATCTTTTCTGCTGCAGGTCGTTTCAACACAATTAGAAACTATTCTGACTCATCTATTCTGAAATATCAAAAAGAAAAATAGTATTTAACAATGATAACTATGATAATAATGCATTAGATAATATTTGTATTATATAATTAAAAAAAAACTTAAAATGCTTTTAAGAAGTAGGCTAATGTACTTCAGCTTTTAGATCAATGACCTCATCTTCATCAGGTTTTTGTGTAGCTTCCCTCATTCATTGAAGTAATGCTGGTATAGCCCCTTGTTTTGCTCTTGGACATAAATGTAATTCTTTACTAACTTATGTACTCATTGTGTTGAGCTCTCCTTTGAATAGTTAGGCGTAATAGTTACTATTTTGTTACCAATACTAAAAAATCAAATCTGTACTTTCTTCATCAATGGAACTTTTTTTTATCTCGAGAGAAAAAAATTGTCTAGTTTTCTACGTGTTGATAACTTCATTTTGATGGTAATTTTATCCATCATTCAACTATTTATGATTAAGGGGCGGGAAAGAGATTCTAGAGCTCAAGAAAACCTGCATGTATCCTACTTTTCCCCTATATGTCACATACAGTGTTTACTGTTCTATGACAAAAATAAATTAAATCAAAGCAAATAGGACCTAGAATGACCCAAATCCCATTTTCGTCATATTTCAAATTGTCATGAGCTCTTTTAAGCTCAGTTTTCATTCTGTGAAGTAATGGTTTTATGACTTTTCAAAATGTTGAGGGATAAATTCAATTAAATTTTATTGATCTGAGCTAATTGCTAAATTACCTAGAATGCCCAAATGTGCCATTTTTGGCACATTATCATATAGTGTTTATAGAATGTATATTCAAATGAGATAGTTGAATGCAAGGAAATAAAGAATACTCTCTCCATCTCTTCACACATTTTCAAATATATTGAATTTTTGGGGAATCAATGCCTGGGTTTCTTACAAAGAGTAGGTCCAAATGTAAAATAAAACTCTTGTAAGAACTGTTAAATGTAGATGAAGGGCTTGCACCAAGCCAGGGTTCAACAAGTTGTTCCCTTGAGTTTCAGATGTGGGTATCACAGGAATCTCTATTAAAATACACTGTTCCCTGGCTTTATACCAGTGTAATGTTAATTGAAGTCAATATTCTTTATGAAAAGTGAATCAAACCAGCTGTACACAAAGTGTATCTTACAGGCAGGGTTGCCATCTGTCCTCCTTTTTGAGGACTTGTCCTCCTTTTTTTAACATTGTTCTCCTATCCTCCCTCTTTTTTTTAAATTTACATGGAGTTTCCTCCATTTTGTCCTATTGAATTGAAAATAATACTGGTATAATTTTGAAGTATTTAATTCATTGAAGAGACTTTATGTCTTGAATATCTACATTTTTATTCAAATAAATGGTCTGCATAATATATCATTTGGTGTATAATGATATAAACCTCATTGTTTGATAGATAATGAAGGTGAATGTGAGGGTGAAGTTATCCAATCGGAAACTTTAATTATTAATGACACAAAGTCTAATATGCTTTTTAAAGACTATTAATGGTTTGGAATTGTTGAGAATATTGTCTCTACATTGTGGAGTATAAAAATGTTAAATGTCCTCCTTTTCGTTACAATGTCCCCATTTTTTAACTCAAATGTCCTCCATTTGGAAACATTTTTATGGTAAATGCTATTAGGAAGTTTGTTCAAATTATTATTCTCTCATGTTTGTTCAAACAATAAATTGACAATAAAAATATTGTTATTTTTATATTTCAGGAAAAAACTTATTTCTTGCAATATGTTCTCTACTTCTAAGTAAAACATACAATTATGATGCAAAATTCTTCTTCAAAACAAAGTTTCAACAGGTTAAATGTGTTATATTATTTAATATTATTTATTGTTAAATAATAAAAAATATTGTTAAGGTGTTCTATACACATTTGACAATTCATGAAACATTTTTTTTTTTTTAATCTAACAATTTATTATCAGAATAGGCGGTAATCAGTCATGTGCAATTTTTGGCACATTTTGTCTTTCTACAAGGTAAGAAGAGGCGAGGCATTTGAATGTTAATACAACTTTTAGCAAATTATTACTGAGTTTCTTAATCTGTATTTCATTACAAATAATGTGCAATTTATTTCCAAATCATTTTCTAAAATAGTGAATTTATTTTACAATAAATTTAAAAAAATATATAAATTACATACTTATCTTTTAGTACAATACAATTAAATCAATATTTTAATGTACTGGTACATAAATTCAACACACTTATATGCATATTGCATTTGCATATTGTTATGTATGTTATACAATTTACATTGGCTTTTATTTATTAACCTATTTTACATTTAATAAATTATTCCAGAACAGAGGAAAGTTAAAATGGTAATTATTTGTAATTGTAATTCTTGAAAATACCTCCTGCATGAAGCTTGTAGACCATGTGTGTTATTTTCCTATTTTCTTTTTTGTAGTTTTATTTGGTTATCTGGAACAATACATGACTGTTGGGGTGAATGTAGGCTACATTCTGAATACATTTTAAGATAAAGTTGAGTTTTATAACTTCTTCCAATCTTAAATCCCTTAAACTTCCACAATTTTTTTAAATATTAAGTAGTGCCAGTTGGTTTGGTGAACCTCTTCTCCAAATATCATGTATAAATTCCCCAAACTGTCAGCTTAAAAAGGGGAAAAATTAGAAAATCAGACATATACAGAAATTGTGTGTTTAATATGTAGAGCTTATGGCCACTTTCAAAATTTTCAGAGGGACATGGTCCCCTGAGGAACATGTTTATGAGTTTTTATTGCATTACATTTAGCCTAATATTATGATTTCTTTTGGTGCTTAAAACCATGACTCTTATTTTTTCTCTAGTAAACTGAATATTGCTTTTGTTATCACAGACCAGAGGTCTGCAGCTTCTTGAAAGTACAGACATGTCATCAGCATAAAATATTATTTTGCCTTCTGGATTCTTAATAGGTTTTCTTGCATTATTTACAAATACACAAAAAAATATTTGCCTAATAGGACTATTGATCTTTATGCGGTCTCACATTTTATTTATTTTAATGAACTTCCATTTCCTCAGAATTTAAGCTTGCCTATTTTAATTTATTGCATATTTGTTACATATGATCTTATCCAGCTTGTTTCAAGCCTCCCTCCTAATACTATTCATCTGGACATCACTCAACATGTTTTCATATTGCATAGAATCAAAGGTAACATAAGTCTACAAATAATGATGGCATGGCATGAAGTCTCATGACTATCTTATGTTGTACTCATGATGTTCTATTATTAAAAATACTGAAGCCTTCACATCTTCCAATTCCATAACCCATATTAGTCATCAATTTTGTTATTTCAATCCTGGGAATTATTTTGAAAATTTATTTTCAAATATATTGGAGAAACTTAACACTCATAGAAATTAGTCTACAATTTTCTGGATGAAATTTATTTCCTTTTTGCTTTCTGGTATTCCTTTCACTTGTATCAATTTCTGTGGGAAAATCTCCTTGGATAATAAATTATTGATCTTTTATGATAATATCTTCAGATGTTCTTCTTCACATTTTTTAATAATGTTTGACATTCCATCCTTCTTGTTTCATCATTTTATTTCTTCTCTTCAGCTTCTTTTTAGTCACTGGCTACATGTGGGTTATTTTGTTAATTACTTTTTGTGCCAATGTTCTACATATATTGCTTGGTTTAAGTCTGAATTCTCTCTGTGTCTCCCAGTTTCCATCACATTAATGAAATGATTGTTTATTTTTCTGAATTATTAGACTAATCTCTTGCATATTCTCAATATTACCTTCTGGAAATTTACAGCATTCCTTTCTTTCTGATTACACTAATTTCTTTTCACTTTTTGTTAGTATGTATCACATAGTTTTAGTTTTAAAACTGAATTCTTTTAATATTCTTTGTAAGTAGTACTATTTATACTTTTCATTATAATTAATCTTTTAATGATATTGTGTTGATATATAATGGTAGTATGTTGCTGCCTGAGAATTCCAGTGATACAATTGATAATATGCACAAAAATAAAAACTATTTGAACATGCTTCACCAAAATGTACAGTCACTGAAAAATAAACTCACTGATTTAGAAATGTTACTTGAGGAGAAACTCAACCAAATTTCAATATTGTGCTTCACAGTACATTGGCTGACTAAAGAACAAGTAGATAACACATATATACCAGATTCCTCTCAAGCCAGCAGCTCATGTCCAAATATTAACAACACACATCATGCATATGGTGGACATGCATTTTTATTAAAGATACTATTAGTTTTCTACCCTACACCAGTCACACTCATTTTATAAAAGAAAGTCTTTGAAATGCCCATCACTGACTTAACTACAATAAAAATATGAGTTTTATGCACATATCACACCCCTACAGATAATTTGAAAATATTTTTAAAAAAGCTGGAAGTTATTCTAACAAAACTTCAAAACTGCAGACAGTACAAAATTATTCTTTGTAGTGACTTCAATATAAATTGCCTCACACAATCCAGTAATGAAAATCTATTTATAGACCTACTAAAATCATACAATTTACAAACAACCATAAATACATCAACCCAAATATCCAAAAATAGCAGCACTGCTATAAATCAAATAATAATAATAAATGCAAATAACCATTGCTTTTCTGTTGCTTCATTTAATACAGGTTTCAGTGACTACAGATTCTAACACTTCAATCAGATACTAAAATTGCAAGATTCTAACACTTCAAACAGATACTAAAATTGCAAAAAAAAAAGCAACTTTCAAAGAAATCCATAACTATTCTCAAGGAAACATAATAAAATTTCAAAAATTAATCAGATTTGAGAACTGGAATAAAGTATATAAAGCAACTGATACAAGTGATAAGTTTAATTCATTCATAAATATATACTTAAGACATTTCAATGCCATTTTTCCTCAAAAAGACCCAACTAATTTATTACTTGTTTATTACAGAATATATACTAATTTATTACAGAAACTAAATTATGGATTATCATAGGCATAAAAGTGTCATGTGAAAGAAAATTCAATCCTAAAAAAAGTAATCAAACAAGCAAGAATTATGACAAATAATAAGCACATTGCAAATGCACGTAATAAAACAAAAGCTATCTGCATTGTTAAAAAGACTACAGCACCAACTAATAATAACAGAAAAAATATAGAGCTCCACTACAAAAACCAAACTGTACAAGACCCACAAGAAATAGCTGACATATTCAATGAACACTTTTCACAAATTAGTAAAAAGTTAATTTCTCAACACTCTCTAAACAATAAAACACACCAAACAAACACTAATATTACACAAATTGTAAATTCCATATTCTTATATGAAACCACCCCCTTTGAAATTTTTAAAATCATTGGACAAATGGAGAATAAATTTTCAGCAGCCATGGACAACATTCCAGATTTTCTTATTAAACACAGTGCTCCATGTATAGTGCAACCACTCTCCCACATCTGCAATTACTCTCTAAAACAGGCATATTCCCAGACATATTCAAAATGATAAAAATTAAACCAATGTTTAAAAAGGGCAATAGTTATGATCCAATGAACTACAAGCCTACTTCCCTGTCATCAGGATTTTCAAAAATTTTGAAAAGGATTCTGAATGATAGACTCAAACAGTTCCTCCTTTTTCTTACAAAGGCACAACATGGCTTCAGAAGTAATAGATCCACAGACACAGCCATCTTCTCCTTTTTAAATGACATACTTGTTGCACTAAATCAGAAGGAAATTCCCATTGTCCTTTTCTTAGATTTGACAAAAGCCTTTGACATTATTGACCACCACATACTTTTAAGAAACCTAGAAATGCTAGGGATTTGAGGTATTGCAAGCTAATGGATCAAATCATATTTATCAAACCGTAGCCAATTAGTTGCCCTCCAGCACACTGAAGAAAACAAAATTTCCTCATACTACTCCTGCCCTCAAATAATAAATTGTAGAGTTCCATAAGGATCCATCTTTGGGCCAATACTATTCCTTATATACATAAATGACATGGCTTTGGCTTTAAGGAATAATAAAATAATTTTGTTTGCAGATGATGCAAACATAATTATCACAGCAAAAACACAACAATCATTAGCAAAAGAAACTCACAAAACTCTGCAAGCACTAGTAAAATGGTTTTAAGACAACAAACTCATCATAAACACCAGCAAGAGTGTCTCTCTAAATTTTATGAATGCATTATCTAAAGAAAAACTCTCACAACATATGCTCATAAACAATAACCCTGTAACGATATCTCATGAAACTACCTTCCTCGGTCTAAAAATTCAAGAAAACCTAAAATGGCATGTTCACACTTCAAATCTTAACAAGAAGCTCACCAAATCTTTCTATACCCTATACCCTCAGGCCAAGCTCCAACATTGAGGCACTTTGAACAATGTATTTTGCAAATGTACACTCAAAGCTAAAATATGGAATAATATTCTGGGGAAATGCCCCTGAAAGCATTCGCCCATTTATTATCCAAAAAAGAATATTGCGAACAATGACCAGCACTCATAAGCTGGAGTCTTGCAAACCCCTCTTTAATAAACTAAGGATTCTTCCTCTACCATGCATGAGTATATTTAAAATAGTGGTCTTCACAAAGAAGATTCTCATGGAAAACAAAGACAGATTTACTTTAAATTCCAATGTACACAACTACAACACTCATCAAAAGGATAACCTACATATTCCCCACTCTGAAACTACATTTATCAAAAAAGTACCCTAATAGAGGGCATTACACTTTACAACAAACTAGGAAATGGTATTAAAGACAATTCATACATTTAAATGGTATTAAACACAATTCATACATTTAAAAGTAAATTGAAAGCTTTCCTGCTTAACAACATGTTCTACAGTGTGAAGGAATATATTGTTTCCCTCCTGAACAGTAATGTAACTTTGCTCTCTCCACCCAAGACATCATATTGACTTATACACGATTGTAATTGTATATGTGACTCAATAAATTTTATTATTATTCATGGAAATACTAATAAACAAAGGTTTAACCTATTTTCATACATTACAGATATCTAGTGCTGCCAAATTAAAATATATTATCTAAGAATCAGGTATATTGACCTGCTATGTTATAGCACAACATACTATTTTATTCAAATGAAACAAATTTACAGAACTCCTCAAAATTATAGTATTGTTAAACACAATGTTTTGGAAACTGTTCTGTCTCCTTCCTTGAATTTATTTTCAAGTCTTCTCCTTTAGTCTGTAATTCTCTGATGATCTTGTCTGGTTTAACCAAGAAGATATTTAAAACATCTCATTTTAGCTGGTTCCAGACTGTGAATTCCTGTTTCAGGATCTACTTTTCTGAACCGTATAATACATTAATACATAAGCCTTTGCTGTCATATTGTGAAATCTTAATCCATTTCTTAACTCATTTCCTTCCAAATTATCTTTTGATTACTCTATTTATTCTAATGAATTTCAAACTTTTATGTTGCAGGTCTTGAGAATTCTGTGCAATGTTGTTGCTGAAATATTGGAATTCAATTTTTTCTAAATTCTTTCTTAATTGATTTCATTATCTAATTAAGAATTTGAAGTATGTGCTATTTTTATAACAAATTAATTTTGAAGGATTTGAAATTTATTTGATAAGTGTGAGCAGCAGTGGACCAGTAGTTGAACTACTATACTTAAATGTGGTTCTTAAAATTGATTTGTTTATTAAAATTGCTCATTCAAAATCAGGGGGAGATTTTGAGTGGATAAGGAAATTTAATTAGGATATTCATTTTATTTATTAATTTTTTAAAATGTTTATTCCTGATTAATCTTGTATCTATTTCTATTACAAGATATGTACTACTGATAAATTTTTAGATAGCAATGAAATAGAGGATTTTTTAAATTTTAAGGGAGGAAGTGTGCAAAGAAAGGATATTTTACTTTGGCATTTATCTAAATTTATTTTAATGTTCTATTTATATGACCACATAGTGTAGGCATTAAGATCTTTTAACGAGTATCAAGAAGAGAAAAAGGTAGTATCATCTGCATAAAGAGCCATTTCTATAATATTTCGTGAAGGAATATCATATGATATATTTATAGTTTAAAGCGAAGATGGGGAAAAACACGAGCCTTGCAGCATACCTGTGTTACTGAATAGTTTCCAAAACAAGTTGAATTCATTTTTACTGTGAAAAATCAATCGGTAAGAAAGCTTTTTAAAATTTCATACAAATATACTGGAGTTTCTATTTGTTACAATATATATATATATATATTATATAATATATATAATTATATATATTATATATATATATATATATATATATATATATATCATGCTCATTACGAATAAAATTAGAAGGCAGTTGACAGTTCGTCATCACGTAGTATCGCCAGGGCTGTAACGAAATCAATAACGAATCACAAGATTCGACATTTGCAAAATGTCACCTCAAATTACAGAATAAATAATTCGTACGTTCTTTGTAGTAAGTGGCAACACCGATCCCTTCTACTCATGTCAGCCACCTACTTAAGTTATTGATACCTCCGTAGTGTCAACTTTCTTCTATATGCTAGTAGGTAGAAATTCGTTCAGCCTTTCTGGACCCACATAGGTTTTACCAAGGCTCCTTCACACTCTTCACACATTGTAGTCTCGATTCTACCCTTCTGGTACAACAGACCAACACTGTGCAGCGAGATTAAGCACGCAAATCGACAATTGAAACTGCAACTGTGAGAAACGAATGTTACACTTTTTGAAATGAATTTCCTCTCAGCGAAACACTTCACCCGGCACGATCTCCACATGAACCTTGCTGGAAAATATACAGTCGGCAACAACCTTGCACAAAACATCACCAACTCCAGTCCTACGCAGTCTCCTACCAAAAACCCATCCCTTGCCTTTCACTTTCCTTACGATCTCCACCCCCACCCTTGTTTCGAACCCACTTACCTCCTCCTCTGATCCTTCTCCCGTTTCTCCCATTCCCACTACCAATTCTCCTACACCTGATGCCTCAGTTTCCTCACAACCTGTCACTGCAGGGACACGCTACAGCCTTCGACCACGCACTCGAGGTAAAAATTGAGTAAATATATAGCAACTACAGTAAAATACAGTAGAAAAACATCCGTGTAGGTACCTGCAAAAGGTAAACATACTGCACCATACTGTTCAATCCCTTTCAAGTAAAATTGAGTTTATCGAAGCAGCTCTACAGAGCGATTTAAATCAGATGGATGTTCTTTGCTTTACAGAACATTGGTTATTTGATAATGAACTTAGCATTTTCCAAATTCCAAACTTTTACCTCCCAGGATATTATTGTAGAGAAAAGGAATCACATAAAGGTCCTGCATGCATTTACGTTCGAAATAATATAGATTCTATTTCCTTGACGGAATTAAACATGTATTCCGTTGAAAATGTGTTTGAAATATCTGTAGTACATCTTCCTACGCTAAAAATTATATTACGTTGCATCTTCAGCCCTCCAACAAAGAGAGCAGTAGATTATATTATGTTTAAAAAAAACTGGAGATAAAACTAAACAAAGTCACCAATCGCTCTTTTGAATCCATTGTTGTATGTGGAGATTTTAGTATTGATTTTCTGATCGAATCTGGGGAGAAAAAGCAGTTTCTCAATTTAATTCATTCTTTCAGTTTAGATATTACAATAAATGTACCTACACGGATCACACTAAATTCAAAGAAGGCAATAACCAAACAAAACCACTACTCGATATGAAATTAAAACAAAACCACTACTCGATATGAAATTGAAACAAAAGATTTAGGATGCAGTGATCACAATGCACAAATTCTTACCATTATAAGAAATGCGAACACTGACATAATAAATAATATACGTATGAGTAGATTATTTACTAAAAGTAAAATAAAATTATTCATCAATTACTTGCTGCAAGAGTCAAGGGGCGCGGTTTACAATACTGTTGATAGAAACGATAAATACAATTTTTTAACGCTTTTATTTCACTTTAAAACTTGCTTTCCTCTTCAAAAGAGGAAATTAAATATTTCACGGAAAATCAATTCTTGTATAACACAAGGGATTAGAACATGTAATCGTCATCCATGAATCAAAACAAAGCATCTATTGGAATATTTTTAGATCTTTTAAAAGCCTTTGACGTCATTGATCATAATATTTTACTCTCAAAATTACCTTCGTATGGAATTCGTGGTGTTACTCTAGGTTGGTTATGTTCGTACCTTAAACAACGATCTCAAAGAGTACAAATACTTTACTGGAATAATGGAACATTATGTACACACCTTTCTGATTCTTTGCCAACTGCATGTGGAGTCCCGCAGGGGATCGATTTTAGGTCATATTCTCTTCCTACTGTACAGTTCTTTTTGTGGATAATACGAATATTCTTTGCAATAAAGAAGCCGTAAATAGTACAATAGCAGATATTTGAAATTGATTCCGTAATAACAAATTAATAGTAAATGAAAATAAAACTGTTTCAATGCAGTTTTCCATTTCAAATAAACAGCTCTGCATTTCTCTGAAACCGAACAGTGTGCCATTGACTGATGTTAAGGTAAAAACATTTTAGGTCTTTCAATTCAGTCAAACCATAATGGAACGTCCATTTAAATGAATTGAAAACTAAATTAAGTTCTTTAAGCTACGCTTTCAGAATTCTATCATATTCAGTCAGCCTCCACACTGCTTGTTGTGTATATTTCGCGAATGTTCATTCCCGCCTGAGATATGGCTTACTATTCTGGGGAAATACACCTTATAGTTCCCAGACTTTTAGATTACAAAAACAACTTGTACGAATAATAAGTAATTCCCACCCACGTGATTCTTGTAAGCCTCTCTTTATCCATCTAGATATTTTACCATTACCTTGTCTCTTCATATATGAATTAGTGGTTTTTGGCAAAAATGACTTACTCAAGGGTGGGAATATATTTTCAGCAAACGCCGTTGTCTATAACTACAATGTAGTAATCATACTCATTAGGTGACACTATCTACAGCTCACTACAAAAAATTCATATATAATACATGTTGATTATTTTACAACTCCTTGCCAGATAACATTAAACGATTAAATTCGATACAAAAGTTTAAGTCCCAAGTAAAATATTTTCTGATGCACAACTGTTTCTATACAATTAAAGACTATACCGAGCATCCAAAAGGAAAGTAATATTAATTGTAACAATGACATTTAATGGGTTTTATAGCATTTGGATTGTATAATTGTAAAAACATGTATTGCCGTAACATGTATTGTACTTCAGCTTCTTGTGCAATGACCTCTATCTCGATCGGGTTTTCGTCCTGTTTCCCTGATCCTCGAGCAAATGCTGAGATGGCCCCTGATTTTGCTTCTGGACATAAATGTAACTTTAAATTAACTTCTCCCCATAGCACGTCACACATAGTTTTAAACTGTTTTGACGTAAATAAATAAATTACATTTAAATAAATTACTCTCTTCAAATTGTCCAATAAATGTTTGTAGGGCGTTGCTCGTTGGTTTCGTGTCAGGCCGACCGGCGACCGCACGTCCCTTCCGACCACACGGCCGCAGATTTCCCCACTATGCCATCTGACGAATTGTGTAGTGTGAATTACTCGTAGAAGTGTTGGGCCAACGCAAGAAACTTCCATAACGAGCCAACCT
The DNA here is from genome assembly GCA_017312745.1 of Gryllus bimaculatus. NCBI lineage: Eukaryota > Metazoa > Arthropoda > Insecta > Orthoptera > Gryllidae > Gryllus > Gryllus bimaculatus. The sequence continues at coordinate 1,457,036 of BOPP01000251.1, forward strand.
TACGTGATTCCAATCTTAGAAACGCAGGCCCAAATAGTATGAAAGAGTTGGTGAATTGGAAAGTTCTCTAATCTCTCTCTCTCTCTCTCTCTCTCTCTCTCTCTCTCTCTCTCTCTCTCTCTCTCTCTCTCTCTCGGTATGTGGCAGATCAAAAAAATTCCGACACCGTGTGACCGATGTCCCAGTATGAATGTTGGCACATCTACGTGTTTTCACAGAGAAGATTTTTATGCTGTTCATTTTGTTGTAACTGCACTTGATTGCATTGCAGAGAAGATGGCGCTTCATTTTAATTCAGTTTCCATTCCAACTGAGCTCCACTTGGGTTTCATTGTCCCTGGGCGTTGCCGTGTGACGCGGCTATATATATAAAATATAATATATAATATATAATATATAATATATAATATATAATATATAATATATAATATATTATATATTATATATTATATATATATACAGAGAGAGACGGAAGATTATTTTTTAAACAATTATATAATTCTACAATGAATAATATTGTCCCACAATAAAGGAAAATAACAAACGAAAACTCTAGGCCTGGGGGAGGGCACGGCCCCCTTGCCCCCTCTGGATCCACTGCCCTGTTTTCTATAGTGCCGTTAAGCATGAACGTTTCGGGTTTGGGTACTACTTCTTGTGAGCGATGAAGGTTATTGTGCAAATATCAATGTTAGGAAATGAAAATATAAAATTTGGTGCGAGTTGTATTAATACGTGGGAGAGAACGAATGAGGGATGCCGCGTCGCTTCCTGTGGGCCAGTGGCGTCAGCTGAAAGATCGAGTGGCTCGCGCGCGGCTCCCGAGGTCAGACAAAGGGCAAAATGCTGTGCAAATAGCTCGCTTGTTGTTCCCCAATCAAAATTTTAGATATTAAGCTGTATCACTTTAACCCCATCAATGTATCGTATTAGCCCCATCAGGTGGGGCTGATTTGAGATTTTGTTTGAAGAGTTATGATAGGTCTTGAGTTATTTTTACTTCGTACCAAAACGAGAAGAGATTCTACTTTTTTTTTAGTTTGACCAAAAGTCTTGTAAGGGAATAAATGGAAAGACATTTTGTGAATATTCAGATACGACAAGAAGTGCGAAAAAGCATTTAGAAGATGTTAAGCGAAGAATAAATAGAATCTAATGACAACTTGGAGAAAGAAATTTTAACATAGCGCAAATATTGTTTCAATTGTTCCAGAAACCTCAGGAAAAAAATTACCTATGTCTCTGTTGTAAAAAAATAGAGTCCTAAGTGCTCTTCTGTTAATTTTTAATATAAATACATTGAGTTTACACGTTATACTATTATTAAAGGTGAATTGTGAGTGATGAGAAAAATAAAAAATATAATTTGTATTGAATTTACGTTTGAATTTTCCCCAATTTTTTCGAATAATCAATTTTTTATGAAATTCTGTCAGCAGACAAATACATATAATCGATATTACGAAATTACAAATGAAATTTCGAATCATAAGATCATAAAATTACAATTTTATGAGGGAATCAGTTTGACTCCATGTCTGTTCCGAATTTCATGTCTGTAGTTAAGGGTTAGAAGACGAATTGCATTAGGAAGAGAGGCAGTGAGTAGTCTTAACCCAATTTGGAAAGATGACCACATATCCCGCATCAGTAAATTAAGGTTACTCAAAACTTTAGGCTTCTCTGTGATTTTATATAGAACAGAAACCTGGACTCTTCAGATAGCTGAAGTAAAAAGAATCAATGCCTTTGAAATGTGGGCTTACCGTCGACTGTTGAGAATATCATGGACTGAAAAGAAGACTAATTTCTCAATCATAAATCGACTAACCAATCAACAGAGATAGGGGGATATCTGCAAACAAAGAATATTACGATTCCTGGGACCTTCGTGTGAAGGAATGGAGTATGGCTTGAGAAACGGGTCGTTCAAGTTCAAGTAGAAGGAAAACGAGGGCGAGGAAGAAGAGGCACGAGATGGACACACCAATGCAAGACCTTCACTGACAAGAGCCTAGAAGAAGCAGTGCGGAAGGCACACTCGAGAAGAGTGGAAAATACAGTGGTAGTCATCTAGATGGGTCGCCTAACTTCCGCCTGTGGAAAAAGCGTTAAGGTTAAGGTATTGAACTGCTATACAAGCAACTCCCCCTGGTGAAACTTAGAACTGCTTTCGTGAAGTCCATATACTACCGCGACTGGACACCAATGAATGAAATTATTCGAGCCGAAGCTTGGATACCAGATGTGTTTGCGGAATTGCATCAATCGCGTGAATTATACGCCCATTTTTTCAGTAAGCCACCTTCTCGAAGGTCATTGGCCTCGCAACTGAATAGAACACAGGGAACGGATGTGACTCTGTTATGCGAAACCACAGTGTTACTAAACTAGGTACTGTCACCGATACATTGGTCTGAAGCATGCAAAGAGAGGACACTATATTTTTGCATAAACAAAATGAGACACATGTGCTGTAAAGATAAGAAATCAGAAACCCAACCGAATACTGAAGGGGTTCGACACATCACTTGCACCCACTGACGCACGTCACTGCTGTGGACCAAGTTTGTCAGAGAGATGCTGAAGAGAGTTCGCTAATGAAGAGACGCCTGAATGTTGGTCGGAAATACTAACGCGAAATTCTTGTTTTAAAAATCAAATAATAGCGACTTCAGGATATTGGGAGTTTGGTGAAACTTTGAGAGAGAAGGTACTCCAGCAAAAATGAATTGGCGTTTCTCAAGTAAGGAACAAGTGGACAAGCGGAAGTGGACAAGGTAAAATTTGCCGATTGAATCTGGTTACAAGAATTCACGTATAATATATTTACGTGAGTTTGAACTGAAAGTGTTATAATATAAATTACCGTAAGAGAGAGAACAACGGACAGTGGCGTTTGGTGAGTGGCAATACAGCTTCAGCTGAAATTATTGGCTTTCAAACGATCGCGGCACTCACGTATGCATACGCTGTTGCGGAACATGAGTTCAATAGATTTATAACAGTCATAGTATGATATGGTTTATCGGCGTTTGTTTCATTTGTAATTTTAGGTAGTTTTGTGCATTTAATTGGTCCTGGTTTGATTTGTTTTAAAAATGAATTCAGTGAACAATATACGTGACAACAATTTGGATCTTCATTCAAAGCTATAAGCCTTGGTCCTAGGGTTGACAACTATGTTCATTTAAAAGGGAGGACACTATTTTTATAAATATTTCATTTATTAAATTACGCATTTCTAGATCAGATATATCTATATAAATGATACAATTTACAACATATATTATAGAATCAACATATAATTTTCAATATGCAAGAAAATCTTATTTTACAAATAAATACTTTTCTTCTTTATAAATTTGTACTTTTGGCAGCTTGCGGTAAAGCTTTGTTACCTTTTCAAAAATCATAAAAGTCTAAACAAGTCATGTCAAAATTCACATAACTTACGAGTTCTCCTCGAATAAGACTAACATCATAAATCTTTTTCTTTCCATTTGAGATTCATAAGTGAGAGGATACAATCAGAAAAAGCAGATGAAGATGGAATTTTTAAAATAAATGTGATCATAAATTTAATCTTTGTCGTTTAAATGTTTAATAAATATTGCTGTTTTTCAACATTTCCCCCAGTTATTCAATTCCAACCATTCTTTTGAACTGGAAATAGTCTGAAAATTTACTTGAATTAGAGTCATTTCCTCGTACAATTTGTCTGTACAGGTATTTACATCAATTGACAGAGCTACATTCAGAAAGATCGCCAATGAAGGAACTTTTTGCTCATTTACAGCTAAGGATGAGATTAAGAGTAACCAATTTGAATCATCTTTCTCATCAAAATTGAATTATTTCTTCATCGAAAACACATTCTTTGTAGAATATAATAATTCTTCTATTACCCGTTGTTTTTGCAACTCTGGAAATAATCTTAGGATTTCATGGCCTTTGTAAAACAAATCTATCCTTTATTATCGGTTTAATTGTAAATTTAAGTATAAAGTGGGTTAGCGTACTACCCATTTCTTACTGTGTTTGACAGATGTGTTTTCGGTACACCAATATGGCGGACTGGCTTCACTTGCGGAACAGGGCAGAACGCAGCACGTTTACGAAGTATAGTCAAATTGAGCTTCATGACTATGCAGGCTGTGGTTTCGAAACTCGCATAAAAATCGAAACTTTTTACTTATGTTTTTTCGATACTACGCAGTGCTACATACATGTTTAAATTCCATTTCGTGGAGGTCCTGGACTAGCATTTAAACAAGTTCCTACGATTTCGATCCCGAAACTTTAGGTGCCTGATATTCACTTAGATACAGTTGCTATGAATTGGGAATGAAATAATAAACGAGTTTTAAACGGAAAATAATGGAGAGACGGGAAAAGAAGGCATCGATTGCAGAGCAAGTAGTGCGCGAGATTCCTAGAAAACGAAATTGCCTCGACGTGGCAGCTGCAGATTCGACGCCATGATTGTGAATACGATCGGAATCGACAGAGAGATCATATCCTGCCCAATTTAGTTGTTTTTTTATGCTCGGGGATATTGTGAAGGGTGGGAATCAAATCTATTAAGAATATTATTAATGATGCGTGATGTGGAAATGAGAAATGAAAGACCCCAAAAATACATCAGTTTCTTTACAAAGCATAAAGAAATGTCTGACAAATCATGAAGTGAATCTTTATGATTTGTATTTGCTAAAAGAATTGCGTGTGAAACACAGTATGTAACTTTGTAAAATATAGAAATTGCATCTTAGAAATTCAGGCTAATTAAATACTGATGATACCAAATCACAAAACCTTCGAAAAGTACTGTATCCGATCTCGATTGTCTAACATTTCAGGATCATCTGATCTTTGAGTGATCATTTTGTGAAATGTAGTGTGCAACAAGCTGTTATTACGCAGCGCCAAGCACGAGGCAGCGGCACTCTGTGTTGCGTTCGCCTAGGGACGGCAGCTCACTTTACGTAACATAATGTCTTTCCAACATTTGCAGAAATAATCCTTTTTTCCGGCTTGTGCTTAAATATTAAAATATTAAATAATTATTTTTTAATTAAATAAATTGTAACATGTTATGTAAATTGTAACATACATGGAAATATTTTTCTTTGGCGTTTTCATTGAATCTGTAATATTACGAAAAACTATTTAAAACTGATCTATTTTCTAGAATCTAATTAAATTGGCGCCGTAGACTCTCCCCAAGGCACCTCCACGAGGGCGAGTGAACGGATTTGGTGACAAACACTTTCAAGTCTACGCGTTCTTCCTTCACTCAAAAGTTGTCTCCAATCTTCTTGTTATGTTTAGTCAAGTAATTCTAACTTTAACCATCGCAAATTTTAATATTAACACAAATAATATTCATACAAATTGTGTTTACTTTACCATAATTTATGTTTACTTCTTGTAAATGGAGGGGGTGTTGTCGCGAGCGTTACATACGTAATTATTTAGGAGGTTTCAAGTGCGCGTTACGGCTGCATTACAGGGGGAGGGTGTATTAACAATACTCAAAATTAGCGTTGCGTGATTTATGGATGCCCCCTGCGTAATTTTGATGGATCTGGTAGACTTTTCTTGTTATTTTAGAAAAAGAGTTTTAATTTTTCTGTGATTATAATACTCAACTAAAAATCTTCTAAAGAGAAAAGAAGGTTTTCTTGGCAAATAATGACAAGTTCAACTAGTACTTCTTAGGAATTTCAATTCAGACATATTTCTTCCTACAGGGAAGTTCCTCAACAATGAGATTTCCTCTACAGATTAAAACCCGAATTATAATGTCAGTGAAAATAGTGGGTGATATCATGCTTGCTTCACTATTTTCGTACAAGAAAATATGTCCCTCCTTCAACACAGATTACAAAAATGGCAAATATATTTTGATTCTGACAAAGTACAACTTGTCAAAATGCTTTAAGTAATATACATACACCGGTATTTTGGTTTATTTTCTCCCAAGAAAGCAGCTTTTGTTATTCATGTCCACTGAGTGGCGCAGGTAAAGAGGGTAAGGTTCATTTTCAGATGTGAGATGGTGTGGGTTCACGATAACGTGCTTCCGCCAGTGCGTCATGAGTGTTTATGTTGCGCATCGCGATTTCCGTGCGCAAATGTACACAGGAATATCTATTAATAGACTACCTGTCGTTCCGAAGATTGGCTGTTAAGTGGAGTGGTCGTCTAAGAGAGATTTCCTAGATTAAAGTAACAGTGACAAAAGAAAAATACTGACAATACGGCAGAGCATCCTATTATTTTCTTGTATATGTGAGTATGTAACCACTATAGACAAAGTTATGTAATGCCGCGGAAAATCGTAGTTGTTGACGAAAATACACGTTCTGAGGTTCCCTGGAATCGAAACATTTGTTTTACTGTAGCCTATACTACTTATATAGTGTAGAGGAAGTGTCATTATGCTATGGTTCAAAGTTCCGTATTTTCGAAAAAAAAAATGATTTCGTGGGTCCCTGATACCAAAACAATGGATTTTTTGCTCCTATTCCGTAAATAGAAACTGGAGAACTTCTGTGTCCTTTTCTTCTCGGACTCCATTTGGGACCAATGAGGTGTACTACTGGAATGAGTCAAGATATTCAAAGACTTTCGATGATCATATGCAGGACCCGTCTGTATAAAATGATATGATGGATACCATTGTGGCAGACAAGACACTCAAAAATATAAAAATCAGTAACCAGAATTGAGTGTCTTACTGAGCTCAGTATGATGTATGGTCGGGTGGACGATGACATTTTATGAACTCTAAGACGTTGTTCGGTCGGAAGTGAGGACTGAGTAATTTTATCGTCGACAGGGAGTGCACGTCCTGGAGGAGCTGGAGGATTTGGGAAGGATATCAGTGATGTTTGACGACCTATGCGGGAGGACGTATATTGGAATACGAATGGACCGTAATGTTGTTTTTCTTTTAATTGTGTATGTAAAACTCTTCTCGTTGTTATTGTTTATTTTCTTAAATATTGATTCATGTTATAAATAAATTTTTATTTTGAATTGAATCTTGAATTTTTTTTGCTTTAATCAAACGGTAAATTACCTTGTTTAAGTTTATGGCGTATACCATAAAATCATCGACCTTGAAATAAATAAATGTATATTTGTTTTTCCATTATTAGTAGATTTATTTCACTAAAGGAAAAAAATAGAACCATCACACTACGACGCGTCTACTGGGGGGGGGGGACTGACCATTTTTTCGGATTCTTCGATAACATTCTATGAGAATTGATGAAAAACATTTTTTGAGGAGGGATGTTAGCACCTACAACGCGTTTTGAAGGAGTTTTAAGACACAGAGATTGTCAATAGCTTACTAGATTCCTCTTGACAAGACAAGTTAATCAGTACATTTTTTGTTTGGTAAGAGAAAGTATGGGAAATGGGTAGTCAAAGGTATTGAACGTGTTTAAACGCTGTTTTTTGTTGAAAATGGAAGCAAAGAGGTTCTTTTAGATACATTAAAAAATGTGTAGCCGGAATGCACTGTGATCTCGTATGGATGGATTGAATGGTTGATTAATTAGTGAATGCGGGCGCGTCAACTGATAAGGTCATTAGTTCCGTATGTGTAGTGCATAAATCGGGGAAGGAGCAAGTGATTTTCCCCGGCGGATGGAGAGATCTGGCGCCTGCTTAAGGGACTTTTCCCAATCCGCAATCTTCCATCGTCGGGGCACCGCCCCAGCCCGGAAAAGCTCTACGCTCCCGACTGGCCTCCCGACAAGTGCGGTAGTGGAGTGCGTCTGTCTGGTAGTGGAGCGCAAGTCTGTAAGCGAGGGGTGAGGGGATGACAAGGAAGGGGAGGAAAAGGCCGCTCTTAAAACTCTAACCCCTAACCCGTTTAGGTTAAGAAGCTTCAGCAAATATTGATCTGAGTGGCAAGAGACAACATGATTTGTGTCTTCGATCCAGCGACGCCCCCGGACGTATGCTACAGAAGTTTGCTTGGTTTAACCACATTTTGATCTTTTATTGTCTCTTGTGCATTGAGATGTGTATTTTTCGTTGATTAAAAGCGCTCGTTTCTAATTTTGGTAGTTTTTGATTTATTGTTCTTTTCAGAATGCGTGCGCACATTCCAAGTCCCACGGAGACATCTACAGTTTAGGTGGAAATGATAGCTACAAATGAAAGAAAATTAAGATTATTTCGTAAGAAATTTTAAAAATGCATTTCAAACTTCAAATCAAAAATAGAATATGCATTTCCAACAATTTCCTGAAGTTAGGGATTTAGCGTTCACATACGATCATTTTAGAGCTAATGGATCTAAATCTGGCTTTTCCCTAAGTTACTTTGTCTCCTGTTTTTCCCGACTTGAAACAGCATCTCTTCTAATTTTGAACATATTTTAATGATTATTTTTATTTAATTGCAAAAAGTCCATTATTGTACCTAAATCTGACATTCTTTTAGAAAATGCAGATTATAAATAATTAATTCTTCTGTTAATCGGTATTATTACCAGTGATTTTAAAAGTTTTAATTAAAATCCCCAGAAAGTACATACAATTCTCTTATCAATCTTCAAATTTAGATTCAGCGACTAACGAATAATCCAAATAGCAATCTTAAAAAGGAATCATGAAAAATATTAACGGCACGTGAGTTATGGTGTTACAAATCATACCGTGTTTTTAGGAAGGGAGAAGGGCATATCAGATGAAATAATTACTTTTTTTAAATTGTCTTGTTAATACCTAAACCTACTAATAACTATGATTAAATTTAGATATACGTCACAAATAAACATTTTAACACTCAGGTAGACGAGTAACTTAACATTAAGCGATAGGTCTTGGATAAGCACTGGAGTCTGATTCCGGACGCAATCGCGTGTTACGGAGCTAGTTGATAAACGAGACTTCCAACATTGATATTCTACTGCACCTTCTTTCTTCCAGGAAGGTAAGGTAAGGAAGCATTTGTTAATTCGAAAAACGAAGCTTTAGGTCATTTTCTTATCCGCTGTCATAGAATCAGTGGAAAAGATACTGAAATAGAGCGAGCAGCCGCGATACCAAACCAGTGAACACGGTTGACTGTACTTCATTTCCGGACCCCCCCCCCTCGAATTTCCTCCGTTATGAAGCCGAGGCAGCGGGCGTGACGCGCGAATGCTCTTTGCATGGTCGCCATTTTCATTGTAAATACTGCAAATTCGGTGTACTGTCTATTTTCCTGAAAATGGTCTCTTAAAAAGGTAAATTAAGAAAATTACTACTAAGGGGATAGTCGATGATCGGTGAGAGAGGATTTACAAGAGGGGTTCAATTTCCATGCCATATATGGGTTTCAGTGTCCGCACACAGAAAGGACTTTGAAAAGGTGTGGTCTTTGAGAGAGATATCGCTTTTATGAACTCGCGTCTGCCCGGCCTGGTCCTCCAGCTCTCTCCGCTCCGCCACGCCTTCCCGCTCCGCTCTCTTTCCCTATTCAATTTCCGACTGGCCCTGTTCTCGCCGCCCAGCATACATTGCTGCCTAGATGCATTACGGATTGTGTTAAACTAAATGTTGTAAGACACATATATATTGAGGTAGCGTTTTTCTCGGCCGCTGAGAAATATGTGTGCAAAATTTGTAAGTAATCACTGAAGAGGTTTAAAAGTTTTTTTGTGGAATAAACAATCACACATATGTTCATGCATACGTTAAATATGTACAAGCAAATAAATACATGCATAAGGGCACTCGTTCCTACAAACTGCCCCCTATCCAATACCATATTCTCAATCATTACAAATTAATAAGCCAGTTTTTAATTCTCCAGATGTGGTAGATGATGCGTCTGTCGATTATCTCTGCGTCGACTGCATCGATTCCGCACAGATGCCACCCCCCCGATGGCGGATCTGCAGATGACGGCTCGAGGGAATACCCTCGTTTCGTCCAGTTCGTCGCACATCTGCGAAGAAAATGCTCGCCGCTACATTCCTTCTTACATTCCTTCGGGCTCAAACTTCATTCGTTATTATTGCATTAAAAGAGGTACGAGAAATAAATCGGATTTCAGTAAAAACGCCCATTGCGTTAATGAGTTTTTCCCCATACATCAATGGTGGCAGGGTACAATCGATTATCTGTGCGTCGATTGAGTCGACTCGGCACATGTGTGCCACGATGGCAGCTCCGCGACCGGCGGCGGACAGGAATTCCTGCTTTCCCCGAAGCCGCGTCGCTAGATAAAGCGAGCTGGCGCGCCGGGCGAGCGGCGCGGCGCGGCGCGGCGAGGCGCGAGATAGAGGCGAGGAAGAGCGGTCGCCAGCCGCCTCCCGCCAGCGGCGCGCAGCCATCGCCATGGTGAGTGCCTCCAGGCTCTTTAGTATTATCATTGTTGGTTCGCACATCTCTCGTTGCATGGAACGCTGCAAGCGGCAGCGCGCTAAAGATCAGAGTCGGAGGAATTGCCTATAACATCCCTTCCCCACTTTAAGTGATGCTAGAAGTTTTAATACATATGGCAATAGGGCCATATTGATATACAGGGGTAATATTTAACCCAGGGCTGATCTCCTCGCCGACTGGCCAGCGTGATCTTCATACGTGGTTGAGCCGGCTGGCCAACGGGAGTGGAATATCTTTGTACACGGTTGAGGGTACTTCTGTTAGTTTACATTGCGTGCCTCGATGTTCGTGCGAGTGACCGAATGGAGCGAGGCGGCGCGGTGGACAACGAAATTGGAGCGGCGCGGCCAGGACGGGACGGCGGAGAAGCTGTTCGACCGCAAGTACACGCCGCTCTCCACATCGTCGCCTCCTCGCTTGGTGCTAAGGCGTCAAAAGTTGTCGTTTTCTCGTGTCCTATTGTGTTGAATAGAGAATTAATTGTAACGGTGCAGTGGGAACTTTTCGACAAAAAATATCTTTTTGTGAGCGTCTAATACAAAAATTGGGGGCCATTTCTTGCTTCTAGAGGTAGAAAATAATATATATATATATATATATATATATATATATATATATATGTTGATGATGGTATATATAAGAGCAGTAAACTCTGGCACAAAGAGATCAATCATCATGAATGAATCATCATGGCGTGCTTTTCATCCAGAAGGTTTCTGTGCTATTAATTTTCTTGTAACTCGTCTACGTGGCGCTGCAAAACAAAAGGTCTTGTAAAACACGCTTCATCTGAACAGAACCGAAATTCCTTTTTTTCTTAGCATTTGCGAGGGAAATGCCTAAAATATTGAAAACGACGTTTCAAATGTCTACTGCACAAATGCTGCACCCGCTGCAAATGGAAATTTCTGCCCGTGAATTGTTCCCCAAGCGACGGACTATGATGCGACCTCACGTAGTTTACCTTGCGCTCCCTTCCGGGGCTTCTCTGATAGTAGAAAAATCTGGGTTTTCCAGAGAAGGGGTGAGACGAGGTGAGCCGCTTGCTCACTTGCCGCAGCCCGTGCTACACGAGCACAAGCGCATTGTCCGAAGTTTAACGTTAAATACTTACAAGAGTAAACGACGAAGAGTTCGACGAATTTTGGCAAATTCAAACTGCACTTTACATACGGGATAAGGTCGTGGCGTATTAGCAAACGAGCACTGAAAAACCCTGGATTGCGCCCGGGCCCTTCTGAAGTTTGATGCGCTCTGAGCGAGCCTTTGTGGGCGAGGGACGTGCGACCTAGGGGGAAGACCAGACAGAACTCTATGCTTAAGACGTTAGCATTACGGGGGTGTAACTGTTCGCTCATGTGCAATCGGGGCCCTTCGGGAATATTTGCTAGTCTCTATCCCGCTCCAATCACGTGATCATTTCAGCCTCGTTTACCAACGCGGAAGGAGAAAGGGGAACTCCCAGAAATATGGATCCCAAATTCTAGAAAGAAAATCAATGATTTACATTTTACACATGGCTCACTGTCGTTTGCTTGGCATGCACACTAACGGAAAATGTCGATCAAAATTGAACTGATGCGGTATGGAACAGTTATTTAAGAACAATATGTTTCATGAATCGGAAGGATCTTTCCTTAATAATAGACATGTCCATTTTTCTTTGATATTTGTTGTGTGCTTTGTGCTCTGAGGCCGTTGTTTGTACACACCTCGCTAGTTGCTTCTAAGATGCTTGCAGTGACATGTGTATCCAATATTTTTATTGTTATTGCACTTATAATTATGTAGAAGTACCGTGCATTATATCAGCAACAGGATGACAGGGATCAGTTTCTTAAGTAATCATTTTGTAATAATAATAACAACAACAACAACAACAACAGAACCGGCTTCATGGCGCAGACAGTTGCGGCAGTTGTCGTCTGTCACGAGGAGGCTGCAGGTTGAAGTCCTGTATTTGTGATTGCCAACCCTTGACCCCTCATTATCATCCTATCACCTCAATTATTTATAAATAAAGGCGTAATAACCTTGTTCTTATCAAAGGGATCACAGACTTAAAGCTGAATCCCAGTACATTACACACGTTCTTCTCACGGACTGGGCCTCGGAAGATAAACGGGTACAGCGTGATACAATGGCATATACGCTAATAATAATAATAATAATAATAATAATAATAATAATAATAATAATAATAATAATAATTATACAGCTTGGCATGCCTTCACTTTCTCTGGAGTAGCATCAATAGCTTATCAGTAGAGGGAAGGAAATTCGCTAAACATTGAAATCGCAAGTTTAGAAGACGAATAGCTGATTGTGTGGATGCGATACGTCTTTGGTTCCCATGCCTGCTTGTTGTGAATGCTAGGGAAGACTTATGGAGAAAAACTAGTGTTGTTGGCGTACGCCAAAACATTAACATTTTGAAGAAGCTGCCATCCTTTTATAGTTTCCACGGTTTGGGGTAAACAGATATTAGCAACAGAAATATCTGTTTCTGGTTATTAGTTAACAGATATTAGCGAAGAAACTGGTTCTCATTTAGAAAAGCACTATAAAATCACGAGAAATTGTATTACAAAACATATCGGTCAGGCCGGACATATTTCAAGAACATTTGAAAGGTTTGCTGCAGATGTGTATCGATGAGCTGGGGAATGTATTTAGCAGATTTTTTTCGCTTTTAATCGGCATCTTCATTACTGTGACTTTTTCGTACATTTATTTCGGCCGTTTTGCGAGAATTCTGCTCATGAGCGAATTATCGCTACAAATGCAAACGTAAAGGTAAGATGAAGTCTTTATACTTTTCGTATTGTTCAGAAAGGTACTATAAAATTAGATTGATATAGCTAGCAGAGGTCATTAATGAATGCCATGGGAATACTCCTTTGGATGTGATGCGATCATTATGTAATAATTGTTTTGAATCAATTGAGTAAAATTTGGAAAAAAAAATATTGTCTTGGGTAGGACATACGACTCGTATGTGTCCAAAATAATCTTCCACTCATTTGTAAACCGCCATTTCTAGTCAGTATATGCTGCTACGGTCATTTTTCTTGAGCCTCATATAGTTAAAAATGTCCACGTAATGAAGTTAATTCGAATGTCACACAGTTAAAAACTGTGTCACGTACTAGTATATTACGTAGTGGTATCTATTACGTAGTAGTATATGAGAAAGAACAAACAAGTTAAGATACTTTGGATTGTTTAAGCATTTATTAATTCTTTTAATTTCAAATTAAATTATTTTATTTTCAACGAATTATCAATTTAAAACAGTTTTGTTGATTACAATTTTAGTGGCCTGAAGCAGCGAAATTGCTTCTGAACAAAAACCATACAAAATTGTTTTCCGAAAAGTAGAATGAACACCCTTCTCAAGGACAACAAATAAAATACTCTGGCATGACACAATTTCTGCGCGCGTTGGAAATTAGAAACGTAAACGTTTATGGGCATCTAACGAAACCGTAGATGCCTCTCACGTGGGTCGGGGCTACTTTCTACGTGCGTGCATTAGAAATCAGTGATAAACGATTGTTTGGAGTATTTATAGAACTGAAAAACAATATTCTGCTCGGAAACAGATTTCTCCTTTCATGGAATGCACTTAAAGAGAAATCTTTTTCCGAGTCTCTTCTTCATCTATATTCCACCTTACCCTTCTCTTCTATCATTTTATCATATTTCGCCAACTTCACTTCCTGCTTTCATGTTTCCTCCAAGTCTGAACACTCATGTGTGCAATCGTCATGTGTGTATACACAATGCGTGCAAGCATCTGAGTCAGAGTTGCCACATTTCCGAATACGTTTGGCGAACTCTCCTCTTTTTATTTGTGTTAATTATATATAAAGGACACTTTAAAGAGAATTATGAACTCATTTAAATTACATTTTACTTCTAAAAGCTATCATCCACATTTTTTAAAAGAATCTCATAACAATTCAGAAGAGCTACAAATTGATTCTTTTAAATTGACAATTCTCGTGGAACGCTTCTTTCTTGATGGTGACCGTCCTGTAGCTCAAGCCATACCACAAGCTTGCAAGCGATCTACAAATAAACGTGAATCATTTTCTACATGTTACACGCCGACCATACCTCCACTTTGATTGTGCAGAAGTGATTGTCACAAACCGGTCACACGAGTAAATTAACTACGTGGCAGTTCAAGTCCGCCCACTCAGCTTATCTTCTTTGGTGATTTATGATCTTTCAGAGTCCGCTTCATTTAGGTTCAATGGGGTAAAATTCTTGTCTGTGGCACAAACTGCTTCATGCTCAATCGTCGTTTTTTGAAGGCAGTATTTGCAAAAAGTGTTGATTTGTTTTGTACAAGGTCTCAAAATCCAAAAGACCACTACCTTGTTTCCTTCCAAAGTAAGTACTGTCTTGCCCTTGAACGGTGGTGAATGCTGCTCTTAGTACGAATGGTCCAAACTGTTCGGTTAATCTCCTGCAGTTCACTTGTTGTCCAGTAACGAACACCAAATGTAGAGACAGCCACAGGTGCTGTCCAAGTGTTGATGGCTGATATGAGTTTCTTTCCATTCAAAAGGTTTATAGATTTTTGTAACTCTGCAAGACTTTATTTTGAATATCTCATCTTTGATTCACTTGTTTTCAAAAGGTGGTGCAGTTCTAAATAGTTGTACCCTCTTGCTCTAGTTCTTGGATAATTGTGCTACACATGAGGGTGAGTTTGTTAGGTTAATGGATTTTCTCCTTTTTCACCTGCAGTAAGGCGCATTTATCAATGCCATACTCCAATTAAATAGTCACTGAAGACCTTTACAAGTTCAAGCATCGAGGAAAGCTGGTTCTTATCTCCGGCATACCAATCCCACTCACGGGATCCGAGGTCGGGAGGATAAGGGGATACCATTAGGATATGTCTTCATGGCTTCCAAATGCCTAGCCCTAGTCCACAGACCATTTACGATTAGCTTGTGACTCTTCATTACTTCTCTCTTCACTCTCATTCATATTCTCAACAACCAAGGATTAGAGATGGTGGATTTAAGGATTTGTTAAAAATGTGAAAAGTGACCAAACGCGGTGGAAATCAGTGTGTATTTGATGGTCGGTGCAGTGTATTTCTGAAGGTTTTGAATCTACGATAAAATGCGAAATAGACTGCAAAATACGAAATTACGTATAAAGTGCTAAATGGTCGTGAATCTGTGATACAATTGCTAAAATACATTTTATTGTTTCCTTATCAATGGTCAATTTTATGGTTATCTGCACTACTTCCACTAGGGATGTGACATCGACAACAACACATCAATGTTTGAAAACATTTAATTTGAGAGTCTCCGTGTTTATTAATTTATAATTAAGATTTAACTGTCAAAACAAAGTAAACAAAATAATAAGAACAATTTAAAAACACCGATCCTAAAGGCCTGAGCTCTGTGGGTCGTCTCAAGGGGTCTCAGCTTCGGCTTCCTCAGTTCGCTGTGAGGAGGCCACGGGAAGAAGAGAAAGGCCGTATGCCTAGTGGCACGCGATTCTTCTTACACTTTAATATTTGTTTGAGTTCACAAATGGCAAAATATTAAATTAGTTTCTCGTATTTCCTGATTTTAATAGTAAAATCTGAAGATCATCAAAATATTTCTATGTCAAGTATGTGCTAGGTCTCACTGCTAGCAATGGCACATTTTACCTTTCTCAAGAATTCGTCTGTCCCTATCTATATTTTTAAACGTATAATAATAATAATAATAATAATAATAATATTATTATTATTATTATATATTATAAATTATTACTATCGTTATTATTGTTAATACTGATGCCATTTTCGCTATAATTACTAGTGTTATTAATTTGAGAATTATATTATTATTTTATTATTATTCTTATTTCACGGGGCAGAGCAAGGCAGCGTGAGGGGGGTCAACAGAAAATCATATCTCCGGAGCCGTTGAGGATATCAAGGTAAAACAAACTCATAGTTGGTCCCATGAATAGTGTCTGTAATGGGTTTAAATTTCGTGCTGATAGATTAAGTAGGTATTGCGTTACAGCGACTTGTACAGACAGATAATTTATTTCAGGTGAAATTCTGTTTAGGAATCGCATAAGCGAGCAGAAACAATATTTAAAAGCTGAGAATTCGCAAACCACAAACATACTTTTCAGATTAATTTACCTGTATTGGTATTGTGTAAACTATACAGTTATATAACATGAGTATTTTATAACTCATGTGCTCGTTTACAAAACCTCAAAACCCATTTTGAAATTAGCGAGACCAGACCGGCAACATTTTTAATTTTCCCGTACATTATTTAGAAGTCTCGTATAACCGAAAAAAATTATTTTAGATATTTATTATGCCATTGCAAATTCGTTGTGCAGTAAGTGCGCTGTTGTTGATTTCTCATGTTTGTTTGCTTCTACCATATCTAGAGGTTTAAAAATATAAGTTTGGTTGAAAAGCCCTGATAAGATAACTCGTTGCTATTGCTGCTAAGCAACGATTAGAGCCTTCGCGGTTTGGGGCACAGCAATCAGTTTTCACAACGCACAAACAATGTTTTTCAATATACACTTAAATGTAAATAAATATTTCATAATTTCTTCAAAACATCTTATTAATAAATTAATAGCAAAAAAGTCGCATAAATAAAAGTAACGTATAAATTATAAATATAAAGTAATGCATTAAAACCGTACGTTGCTTCTTGGAAACGTACATTTATGAGCCTTTCCTATTCGCTTGTTTTGCATTCATTTGCAAATTTCAATTCCTCAATAGACGAAAATTAGTTGATTATTCCGTGTTTCCGGCCATATCAACTTCCATAGCATTTAGTCCCGTAAGTGAAGCGTGCGTTTTGCATCGCGGTGAGTGACCTATGGTTCCTATCCTGGATTTGATTCGGCGCCGACCTACACGTCGACTTGCTGCTTTTCCCTCATCCAGGTATCTTCCACTTGCTCCAGCGTGGAGAAGCTCACGAATGTGTAGAGCATGTGTGTGTAAGTAACGACTGACGATAGGACAAGGAAGGTAAAGGGAAGACTGCTCCGGCATTCGCCTGGCATTGATTGGAGAAACAACGGGAAAGTACCAGTCCGAGCAGCCGGCCGAAAGACAGCGACTGATCTGGAGGGCCGATACCTAATAGGTATGTAGCTCGCTTGTGTCGAACATCCTGTCACCCTCGGGACTCGTCCTTGGAAACCCTAAGATCTGCCGCTCAGAGATACAGCAGTGACATCCTAAACGAAACTTTTGAAGTTTCTGAATGCTAGATGTAGATTTAGCCGAGAGCGGTAAAGCACTGTATGCTGCTGTCCAGGGTGTTTTCAAGACTAGCGACGATTCGATCTTCTTCTAAAACCGTGATTAGCTGCTACGTGTACAAGCCTGCACGTAAGTCGAAGGCAGAGGCCGGTGTAATGCAAACGGTAATGGTCTGCACCGTTGGTATCGTGAATATTTTATTTCAGACACTTGAAGATGAGCACTACCAATGATTGAAACTTTGTGAATTTTAAATAATACGTTTCAATAAATTATATTATATTGTGACTACAATTTGTGTAATTTGAATCTAATAAAATATTTAACTGGTGAATAATTTCTTCAAATACCTACGTTCGTGGAAACCTATTATCACTGGTATGCTAAAATTCTGACTCTAAAGAAAAGATTGGACATAATAAAGAAAAATACAGACTGTCACTTTCAAATAAATGAGAAACAACTAAGATCTTTATTTTGGATATGTGTGAAATGATATTATCGTGATATTGCTCCGAAACTTTCAATTAACTCTTAATATAAGGAATATTTTTAAAATAAATGAAAAAACTTAAATAAAATGCCACATGAATTGGATTCTATTATGCGAGATTAGAAGGTTTAATCAATGATACTAATTTGCACAGTTAAGATTCAAGAACATTGATGATGAACCAAAGGGTCGGTTGGGATTGTAGAAAAGTATTCATTAACTGTTATCTGTTCAGGACATTCGAGTAGGAAGCATTTTTATCTTTTCAGGATTTATTACCAAACTGCAACCTGAAGTGGCAGTTATTTGAAGAGTGCATTAATTTGCTCTTCATGTAAATATAAATATAAATGGTCGGGATATGAATCCGGTCTTGCACAATTAAATATGAAAACATGAAATATTCATTTTAAAATTATCGACAAAATGATGAATTAGAAAATAAAAACGAATATTTCCAGAATTGTGATTTTTTTAATTGTTCGAAAATATTTCAAAATACTTGGAATTGTAAAATGATACATGGAAACAATGGCCAAGGTCTCAATGACAAAGACAGTACTTTGTCGTTGGTAATATTTATCGGTGTCTCATATTCACACACCTCTAAATATGGTAGAGATTAGTGGCGACTGTAGGCTTTAATTGTTTGAAAACGTTCTCCGGTGCAGGTGTGCTCAACGACACATATTTACTCACACTTCTTAGTTTGCAATTTTTGAAAATTCAGAGTTCAATGAATATGAGAACTGCTCCATTGTTTCATGCGCTCTTTTTTGCTATCCGTGAAAAATTTTGAGCGATCTTTGAAGTAAATGTTTTTTTTATAAATTGCATAAATATCAAGCATAAATTACGCAAAAACTGCTCGTTTTTTCAAATGATTGTATATGACCTTTTTTAAAGAGCTAGTGTTTTAGAACAGATTTTTAAGAGAAAAATATCTTTAATTTTTAAGTTTTGAAATTATAAATTTTGCTATTTTCGATCACCCAGAGTTTTTGTCAGATATGAGACTAGGTGCTTTTGAGAAACAAATTTAAAGCTGCTTTTGAGAAAAAAAGTTTTAAAAAATTAAAAATTGTCTAAGTTTACGTAAAATTACGTGAAAACTACTCGTATTTTCGAAAATCCACATGACTATTTCTAAAACACATTTTTGTCTCTAAAGAAAAAATCTCTATCTTCAAAGTCGTAGTTGTAGGAAGACAACGAAAAGGACCACGACAGGATGGATGCTCTGACCTTCGGTCTTTGCGATAATAAAACATTATCGAGTCTAGGCAAAACAAATATCCCAAGGTGTTTGAAGGAAAATAGAGATTCGATTTACACTCACTTTCCTCGTGTAACCACCTCCAAAATATTTCTACTACATTAATTACGTCCCTTACACACACGTTCAATTTTCAATATGTTTCTCTGTGTGTAAAAATTACTCGCATCTCAGACCGTTGATTATTGTGCGTATATACTAAACTATGCCGCAGACAGGTCATAGCCTTCTGTATTTCATTTTCCTGTGACTCAGTGTTCTTGAATTTTCCTCCAGGATCATCCCAGGAGAGTTCGCAAATCTATATGCAACATGAGTTCACGGAATGATTCTGTTAGGTACCCCAGCCATTTTCGCATATTGTAGATGTTTCCAACTTATTTATGATTGATTGATTGATTGATGCTTCCGGGCGCGTCAACAGTGAAGGTCATTTTTCCTGTGAGTGTAGTGCAGGTGCATTAGGAGGGGGCAGTGACCTTCCCCAGCTGAGGCAGTGCGCTTTCCCAATGGTCAGAACCGGTCTCCAACACGTATCTCCCAGCAACGAGGCACCGCCCCAAAATTAAGCCCTTGACTTAATGTCTGTCGCTTGTAACTATTTGTATGATTTCTGTATCTATTTTGGCTGTAAACATATTTTCTACATTACACTTTTTTTCGTGTATTTTCCTTTTATAATTGCATATATTATCAAATATACTTATATTATATATATATATATATATATATATATATATATATATATATATATATATATATATATATGCATATTTCTCTGTTTTTATTGCATATAAATCAAAGCTCTATTATTAACTATAGTGTGAATAATACTTCTGCCTACTTGACAGCTCCCGGCTGACAGAGGAGAGGGGGTTTCGTTATCCAATCACAGGCTTCAAATTGTAAAGATGTCACTGCAGAGTTGTCGATGCTTATTAAGAAATCTCATAGTGCGAAGCAACTGTAAGTTTAATAGCGACATTCCTTCTTTAGTTATGCATCGAGTGTGCGGTTCTGTGTGTTCTACTGTTGTGTACTCTTATTGCGATTTGTTTCTTGCTACTGTCGTGATGTGTCGCAAGAGCGGCCGCACGACCACGTACGCGTGCGAAGGTTGGTGTGCCTTGCGCCAGGCCCCGAGCGCGCGGGCGCTGGGCGAGGGCAGCGTGGCGCTGCTGGCTGCCTCCGCGCTGCTGGCGCTGGGGCTGTGCGCGTGGCTCGTGGCGGCCGAGCTGCGCCTGCGACGCCGCAGGGACAGGTGAGCGCCCTCCGCGGCATTTCCTGCAACTGCGACTACCATGCTCATCGGCTGCAGCATTGAATCGGCGCTCCCCACGCGTCGCCGCCAGGGGCACTAGCCTGGCCGAAGCAAGCTCTGACATGCCAACTGGTCCCCATAAAGTGTAGTGAACGGAAGTGTGAGAGTATGGGTGAGGAGGAGACAAGGGTGCCAAGAAAAGATCGTGCGAGTTCCTTACGGAACCATTAGCCTGGTATTAACAGGAGAAACCAAGGAAAACTACCCATTAAAAGTCCGGCTCCTAGTTTTCTCTTCCCCCAAAATCTCCCCAAACAGTTACAGACTCCTGCTACAAATAATGCTCCAGATATACTAAATAATCATGTATTAAAAATAATTACACAATTTTTAGTATGGTGGACTATTTGATTAGCAATTGATTTGCAAAAACAAACATTTCATAAATGTCTAATATTTTATTATTTTTTTCCCGGGCTTGATATCGCCGTAGATAGGGGCCATATGCCTATTTTGATAATGGGTAAATCTGAACTTCTCAATACAAATTTACTTTTTTGTATAGCAGCATTTTAAACGACATTTTCGATTGCAAACGCGACGTACATAAAATGGTATTTTATGGCACACATGGCATTTTATGACATAGCCTGTCCTCCCCGTCCGCCCTCGCCTGCGAGCTCATCACCCGTCGTGACGTCATAATACCAACAATGTTACCAAAAGCAAAAATACCTTTGAAATTTGTTTTCAAAATTAATTTTACTTCTTTTATTAATGTATAATGCTGTTAAATATTAGCATATGCGACTCATTTATAATGTTTCTTTATTGCATTCGCATCAATTTGAATATTCGCTCCTAACGACGCTCGTTTTAAAAACATGTACTTGTGCCATAACATTATAAACTAGTTGCATAATATACTATTATCTATCAAAAATTCATTGATAAATGAGCAGGAAAGAAGGTCGAAGGACACTAATAAGTAACTTGCCTATTACGTCTAATGTTTCTTGTGGTGTACTCGAGATGAGAAATATTTTAAATTAATTATTATTGAACTAGAAAGCACATAATAGTGTTAAATTTAGGTAGTGGGAAATGTCAATTTTTTAGATGTCTTGTTTCCAATTCCAACTCTATAAAGTTCTAATCAACTCCAGGGGTCAATATCGACCATTTTGGAAATGACTGTTGCAGAGGGAAGTTTATTATAGATATTTCTGGCCATGAAAATGCTGAAACCACCAACAGCCTATGACAAGGTTAATAAAAAATGATAAATATTTATTTAAAATCGTTTTATTGTTTTGTACATTATACATTCTTCACATTTTTATGAGATGAATCTGTTCTGCAAAGTACAGAAAATATACTTCGGGATTTAGAGCCACTAGTAATATTGCTTAAAATGATTAAATAGCGACCTATAAAG
Source organism: Gryllus bimaculatus (assembly GCA_017312745.1). Lineage (NCBI taxonomy): Eukaryota > Metazoa > Arthropoda > Insecta > Orthoptera > Gryllidae > Gryllus > Gryllus bimaculatus. The sequence continues at coordinate 1,479,186 of BOPP01000251.1, forward strand.
TATTTCGGAATTTTGCAACCATCTCCTCTGATTTTAGTCTTATTAGAAGTAGGTAATGTGCATGAAACTTCGAAGAAAGAATAATGAATTTTCTCAAATTCACAAATCTAGAAAAGTGTCACCTATTGCGCATGCTGAGACAGTGTATTTTTTTATCTGCGTTGGAAGTGCTTTTTATACCTTCTTGTCCCACTATACTATGCACGAATGGGAAAAAGAATGGAAAAAGAACTATATACATGTGAGTCATTTACGAATTTAAAAAACAATTACAACACTAGCGTGATCTTTACCAGGAGGTAAGTAAAAGTTTGCAATGTCATTTTATAGAGACTCGCTTCATTATTGTACATTGGAACTACTTTTATCGCCCCATAACGTCCAGAAGATTGCGCTTATGGTGAGTCAAAACAGGAGCCATTCTGCCATGTAACAACGATGAGAAAATATACTTTGTTCAACAACCAAACGACGACACAAAAATATGTGAATCGATGAAAATGGAGTGGAAAAGTGTGAGACCTGCACGACGTCGGTGCGTGAGAAAGCTCTGCCAAGGTCTCCTGCGGTGAAGTTCAGGAAGTGGAGGCCCTCTTTCGGAGTATGATGCGGTTAAAAGGCTTCCGAGTCTTAAACGCAGCGCTTTGGGCTTCGGAACAGGTATTTTATAAGTGCTTTTCGAACAAATACAGGCGGTGAAAAAATCAAAAATATTTATTTTTTATTTAATAGGTAATTATTACAAACGAATTAGATTACTTGATCCTATGTGGCT
>BOPP01000251.1:1479985-1501704 GCA_017312745.1 Gryllus bimaculatus
ACAGAGATGTCTCAATGACCCAAAGACAGTACTTTGTCGTTGGTAATATTTATCGGTGTCTCATATTCAACACACGCTCTAAAATATGGTAAGAAAGATTAGTGGCGACTGGTAGGCTTTAATTGTTTGAAAACGTTCTCCGGTGGGCAGGTGTGCTCAACGACAACATATTTACTCACACTTTTAGTTTTGGCAATTTTTGAAAAAAATTCAGAAGTTGCAATGAATATGAGAACTGCTCCATTGTTTCATGCGCTCTTTTTTGCTATCGTGAAAAATTTTGAGGCGAATCTTTGAGAGTAAAATGTTTTTTTATAAATTGCATAAATATCAAGCATAATTCGGGCGCAAAAACTGCTTCGTTTTTTCAAATGATTGTATATGACCTTTTTAAAGAGCTACGTGTTTTAGAACAGATTTTTAAGAGAAAAATATCTTTAATTTTTAAGTTTTTGAAAAATTATAAATTTTGCTAATTTTGCGATCCACATCCAGAGTTTTTGGTCAGATATTGAGACTAGGTGCTTTTGAGAAACAAAATTTAAAGCTGCTTTTGAGAAAAAAAGTTTTTAAAAAAAAATTAAAGAATTGTCTATGTTTAACGGTAAAATTACGTGACAAACTACTCGTATTTTCGAAAATCCACATGACTATTTCTAAAACACATTTTTGTCTCTTAAAGAAAAAATCTCTATCTTAAATAGGTCGTAGTTGTAGGAGAGACAACGAAAAGGACCACCACAGGATGGATGCTCTGACCTCGGGTCTTTGCGATAATAAAACATTAATCGAGTCTAGGCAAAAACAAATTCCCAAGGTGTTTTGAAGAAAATAGAGATTCCGATTTACAACTCACTTTCCCTCGTGTAACCACCTCCAAAATATTTCTACTACATTAATTGGTCCGCTTACACACACGTTCAATTTCCATATGTTTCTCTGTGTGTAAAAATTACTCGCATCTCAGACCGTTTGATTATTGTGCGTATATACTAAAACTATGCCGCAGACAGGTCATAGCCTTCTGTATTTTCATTTTCCTGTGACTCAGTGTTTTCTTGAATTTTCACTCCAGGATCATCCAGGAGAGTTGCCAAATCTATATGCAACAGATTCACGGAAATGATTCTGTTAGGTACACCAGCCATTTTCGCATTTGTAGATGTTTCCACAACTTATTTAATGAATTGATTGATTGATTTGATGCTTCCGGGCGCGTCAACAGTGAAGGTCATTTTTTCCTGTGAGTGTAAGTGAGGTGCAATTAGGAAGGGGGCAGTGACCCTTCCCCAGCTGAGGCAAAGTGGCTTTCCCAATGGTCAAGAAACCGGTCTCCAACACGTATCTCCCAGCAACGAGGCACCGCCCCAAAAATTAAGCCCTTGACTTAATGTCTTGTCGCTTGTAACTAATTTGGTATTGATTTTCTGTATCTATTTTGGCTGTTAAACATATTTTCTACATTACACTTTTTTTTTCGTGTATTTTCCTTTTATAATTGCATAATATTATCAAAATTATACTTTAATATTATATATTATCTATATATATATATATATTATATATATATATATATATGCATATTTCTCTGTTTTTTAATTGCATATCAAAATCAAGCTCTATTTATTAACTATAGTGTGAATAATACTTCTGCCTACTTGAAGCTCCCGGCTGACAGAGGAGAGGGGGTTTCGTTATCCAAATCACAAGGCTTCAAATTGTAAAAGATGTGCATGCAGTGAGTTGTCGATGCTTATTAGAAATCTCATAGTGCGAAGCGCAACTGTAAGTTTAATAGCGACATTCCTTCTTTAGTTAATGCATGCGAGTGTGCGGTTCTGGTGGTGGTTTCTAACTGTTGTGTACTCTTATTGGATTTGTTTTTGCTAACTGTCGTGGATGTGTAGCAAGAGCGGCGCACGGACGCACGTACGCGTGCGATAAGGTTGGTGGTGCCTTGCGCCAGGCCCCGAGCGCGCGGGCGCTTGGGCGAGGGCAGCGTGGCGGCTGCTGGCTGCTCCGCGCTGCTGGCGGCTGGGCTGTGCGCGTGGCTCGTGGCGGCCGAGCTGCGCCTGCGACGCCGCAGGGACAGGTGAGTCGCCTCCGGCGGCATTTTCTGGCAACTGCGACTACCCAATGCTCAATCGGCTGGCAGCATTGATCGGTGCGCTCCCCACGCGTCGCCGCCAGGGGCACCTAGCCTGGCCCGAAGCAAGCTCCCTGACATGCCAACTGGTCCCCAATAAAGTGTAAGTGACGGAAAGGTGTGAGAGTATGGGTGAAGGAGGAGACAAGGAGTGCCAAGAAAAAGATCGTGGCGAGTTCCTTACGGACCATTAGCCTGGTATTAACAGGAGAAACGCAAGGAAAAACTACCCATTAAAAGTTCCGGCTCCTAGTTTTGCTCTTCCCCCAAAAATCTCCCAAACAGTTGCAGACTCCCTGGCTACAAACATGGCTCCAGATATACTAAATAATATGTATTAAAAATAATTACACAATTTTTATGTATGGTGTGACTATTTGATTAACAATTGATTTGCAAAAACAAACATTTCAATAAATGGTCTAATATTTTTAATTATTTTTTTTCGACCGGGCTTGATATCGCCGTAGTAGGGGCCATATGCCTATTTTGATAATTGGTAAATCTGACTTCTCAAATACAAATTTACTTTTTTGTATAGCAGCATTTTAAACGACATTTTCGATTGCAAAACGCGACGATACATAAAATGGTATTTTATGGCAGCACATGGGCATTTTATGACATAGCCTGTCCTCCCCGTCGCCTCGCCTGCGAGCTCATCACCCGTCCTCGTTTCCCCCGTGGGAACCCGTTCCCAAAAATAAAAAATACAACGAATGTTACCAAAGCAAAAAATACCTTTGAAATTTGTTTTCAAAATTAATTTTACTTCTTTTTATTAATTATAATGCTGTTAAATATTAAGCATATGCGAACTCATTTATAATGTTTCTTTATTGGATTCGCATCAAATTTTAAATTTTCGCTCCTAACGACGGCCTTCGTTTTTAAAAAAACATCATGTACTTGTGCCTATAACATTAATAAACTAGTTGCATAATATACTATTATCTATCAAAAATTCATATGATAAATGAGCAGGAAAGAAGGTCGAAGGACACTAATAAGTAACTTGCCTATTACGTCTAAAAATGTTCTTGTGGTGTTACTCGAGATGAGAATATTTTAAACTTAATTATTATTGAACTGAAAGCATCATAAAATAGTGGTTAAATTTAGGTAGTGGGAAATGTCAATTTTTTTAGATGTCTTGTTTCCAATGTCCAACTCTTATAAAGTTCTAAATGCAACTCGCAGGGTCAATATCGACCATTTTGGAAATGACTGTTGCAGAGGGAAGTTTATTATTAGATATTTCATGGCCATGACAAATGCTGAAAGCCAACCAACAGCCTAATGACAAGGTTAATAAAAATGATAATATTTATTTAAAAATCGTTTTAATTTGTTTTGTACATTATACATTATTTCACATTTTTAATGAGGATGAATCTGTTCTGCAAAGTAGCAGAAATATACTCAGGGATTTAAGAGCCACATAGTAATATTGCTTAAAATGATTAAAATAGCGACCTATAAAGTATTCGGAATTTTTGCACCAATCTCCTGCTGATTTTAGTCTTATTAGAAGTAGGTATGTGGCATGAAATCTTCGAAGAAAGAATAATGAAATTTTCGTCAAATTCCAAAATCTAAGAAAAGTGTCACCCTAATTGCGCATGCTGAGACAGTGTTATTTTTGTTTATCTGCGTTGGAAGGTGCTTTTATACTTCTTGTCCCACTATACTATGCACGAATGGAAAAAAGAATGGAAAAAGAACTATATACATGATGTGAGTCATTTAGAATTTAAAAAAGCAATTACACACTAGCGTGATCTTTTACCAGGAGGTAAGTAAAAGTTTTGCAAATTTGTCATTTTATAGAGATCGCTTTCATTATTGTAACATTGGAAACTACTATTTATCGCCCCCATAACGTCCAGAAAGAATTGCGGCTTATGGTGAGTCAAAACAGGGAGCCATTCTGCATGTACACAACGATGAGAAAATATACTTTGTTCAACAACGCAAACGACGACACAAAAATATGTGAATCGATGAAAAATGGAGTGGAAAAGTGTAGACCTGCACGACGTCGGTGCGTGAGAAAGCTCTGCCAAGGTCTCTTGCCGGTGAAGTTTCAGGAAGTGGAGGCCCTCTTTCGGGATATGATGCGGTTAAAAGGCTTCCGAGTCTTAAAACGGCGGCAGCGCTTTGGGGCTTCGGAACAGGTATTTTTATAAGTTGCTTTTCGACAAATACAGGCAGTCGAAAAATCAAAAAATATTTGAATTTTTTATTTAATAGGTAATTATTACAAACGAATTAGATTACTTGATCCTATGTGGCTAGGCCGAAGGCCTTTAAGCCCTTACAATAACCTACATCCTTTCGGCGTTCCCTAATCTTTCGAATTCTGGTATTCACCCAAAATGGTCTTCTCGCATCGCATCAAAGCCGGCGAAAAGAGACCCACAAGGTAACGGCTCAGGAAAAAACCCCTGAAGGGAAAAAACCTGCCGTAAGAAGCCGAGTAGCATTCTAATCTATTCCGACGTTTATTTTAGCTATATTATTTCTGGGCGGGCGTCCCGCCGTCTCCTCCCAGTGCTTGGCCTGCCTCAGCACCTGAAATCAAACGGCGGCCACAGAAGATCGTCGCACCAACGCCTCTGCCCTTAAACATTTTCGATCCCCACCTCCCATTCACCCCCGCCTAATGTGCTTATTTACTGATGCTAGTTTTATTTTATTTTTTATTGACCAGTTTATTTACGCAAATTGACTACGACTTTATGACTTATTTCTGTTTACTGACTGTTTACTAACTTAAACATAAAATTACGTACTTATTGTTAGCTTATTGACTTATTTATTTCTCTCGCATCTAGGCTCCGCTCAAGCTAACCAGTGCTTGTTTTTTCCCCACTCCCTAATTTGCCCAAGTTTCCCTAATGGTCCCGGACCTTTTCCGTAAAAATGTTTCCTAATTCTTTCATAACTTTAGATCTTTTGGTTCACCTACTAAAAATTTTTGGCCAGCGTTAGCGTTCCTGTTTCGGTCAGTAGTAATTTCCCATTCCCGATCCATTTTTTTTCTCCATGTTTTCGGTTGCACATGCAAATTAAGAGGATGTGGATCCAGTCTTCCTTATCTCACGCAAAAGCAACAAGATGCATTACAACTTGCGTCCTTTAGTCTCTTACGCTGCCTCCATGCCGCCGCAACCCTGAAACGCAAGCGTAATCCCCTCTTGCGTCCTTTCCGAGAGTTATGTATGTAAGCTTTTCGCAACCCCATATTGGACTCGCATTGATTTGAGCTACCAGCGAACGTTTTTCAGGGCCGTTGCTGCCCAGATCTCTTGCCCTCTTTAATATCCGCAAGTTCTATCGGCAATCAGCCTTTTCTATCTCACGGGTTCGCCCTATCTCCCCATCCATTTCCGGAGAGACGTCTGCCCAAGCCCTGCCGAGGTCAAGTAGCCGTTTAATTTTGTGGCGCCCCAGTCAGGGATGGTCGCTTCCACTCCATTGCGCTCCTAAAGCACCTATGTATAAGTGTGTCCAGCCTGTTCATTACTGCTTATTTAATCGCAGAGTTTTAATAGGTTTCATTTTAAAATTCTTTCCCAGAAATTCCTATAGCCTACCGACCTCTCTTAAAGAACTCCGGCATTTGCTGCGCACACTAGACAACTCCTAGAATTAATTTGCATAAAATTTCGATGCTTTCTAATATCTATCCTATCCATCGCCCAGATTTCTGCTCCATAGTTCATAGCTGGAGAAACTAACGATTTGAACATTGGTATCGCATACTTTTACCGGCAAATTCGGAAACCCTGCGCACTGCGCAACGATTTCTTTGAGGCGGCAATTCTTCCCTTTGCTGTGAGCGCGTTCAATTTAATATGATTATTCCATCCCTCCATTCATGGAAAATTTTTCAACACTCAAGAATATGTTAAATGTTTTGGAGCGCCGGTCAATTTCTTCCCCTAGCGTAGTAACCATTTCTCTTTGCTACCCACCAAGATAAACCGCATTCTTGAAGACTACTAACTTACTTTCGTTTTTTGAATATTTACTTTTAGTCCCCATGTCTCACTATACCGTTCTAGAATATTTAAATCAAAAATCAAAAATATGCAAGAAACCGTTGAGGATACCTCTGAGGATGAACCAGTATTGTAATTGTTAATAAAAAGAGGTATATGTTGGTATTTTCTGTTTTCCCTTGAGTCATTCTGTATATCTTTTCACAAACTTTCACTTGCACTTTGAGTGAAACAATAGCTTATACTTATATAATAACTTATATAATAACTTATATCCGATAAGTTATTTCAGAAAAATTGCCAGTTATTAATAATAAATAATTAATTTACCGTTTGGGACACAGAAACTTACATTCAGAAGAAAGCGTTCATTAATTTTTTTTCATTTTCAACGCAGCCTGTTTGTCACCGGAACCTTGTGGGCATGCCTGTCACCCACACTAGAAGCGCTGGCTCAAGAGGTCGTTTGCGACAGCGAGTGCATTACAATTTTCAGAGCCGATTGGCGAGGTTGGGCGTGATCGTAGGACCATGTACGATCCATAATTGTCGTAATATGCATCCCAATTACGTCAATTCAGTAATATGCGTCTTTGCCTTTTGTATAAAAAAGTGTTGTTTTTCTTGAGCAATAGTTAAAATATTCTCATCGCTTGGACTGACTTTAAGCGCATTCTTCTGGACTTTTTAGAAGAGAATCATTCAAAACCGCTGTGTCGTAACGATGCGTTTCGCAGCAAAATGGCATAGGAAACATTTGTTCATCTCATCTAGAAAAAGACGATGATGTTTTTTCATCTGAAATGACAATCATCCTGTGTACTAATCAATTACATTTTTTTAAAATTCTGTTGCATTTTTATGAAGTAAAGAAAAAAAATTGAAAAGAATCCGCCCCTGAGGCGTTGGCCTGAGCAAGGCGGCGCTGGGGCTGCAAAGTAGCTCTAACCGGCAGATGGAGGCCGCGGCCGCCGCCGCGCCCGCGCTCTGGCGGCCGCCCCAGCCGCGTGCTGCTGCTGGCTGCGGAGGGCTGCGGCGCCGACGAGGGCTACGTGCAGCCGCGCAGCTTCCCCGCGCCCGCGCCCGCCCCCGCCGCCCCGCGCGCGCACTCCTACCTGCTGGTGGTCGGCGGGGACCCTGCGGGGGCCGCCACGCCCGCCTACGAAGAGGTGAGGAGGACAGGTCACGTAGTGAAAGCGTACGCTTCCCCGGTCGGAGATGATAACGCCTGGAATTGATTATCTCGTGTTTACGGACACGTTACCTTCTATGACCATTAGACTAGTAGGAATAGGGCATATTTTTTACCACGGGAGGTGTCCTCTCCATGGATGGTGACATCCGGCGCACACATACACGCTGGCTAACGGGTGGTTTCCTTTTCCACGCGCCTCCCATCGGCGAGACGCCTCCCCACTCGAGATAAGCTCCAAGTTGCCGACAGGCCTCTTCACATGTGTAGTAGTGTAGCGCATGCAGGTGTAACTGTTTGTAAATTTGGGAAGATGGAACAAGGAAGAGTAAGGAAAACTCGAGCGCGGTGCGTGGCTCATTTTTTATGGTATTGCTCCGTCAATTACCTGGTATGGGTCGGAGAAACCTCGGAAAACTACCCATCAGAGCAGCAGGCCTCTAGAACTCTCCTCGGCAGCGCGGAATTCGACTGGCTATCTCGCTAACGTCGAAAATCCTGCCACCGCCGGGACTTGAACCAAAGGACCTCCCGGTCTAAGGCATAGCATTGACATCAGTTGATACTCTGAGCCACCTCAGCCCCTCTGGAGTCCTAAAGATTCTGAGCTGACTGGGCGACGCAGCGTTGTAGGCAGAGTTACAAACATTTCAGGAAATCGTTTTTGTCTTGCAGGAGGTCGCAGAATGATGACCAACACTTTGGCAACCAAGTCTACTTTTGGTAAAGACTTTTAGACAGCCACTACTAAACGCGTCTCTTTCACAGTATGCCTACCGCGCTGTGAACAGCATTTAAAAGTAGTGCAAAGAGTGAAACGGTGCTCAAATGTTCAAATAAATCTGTGAATGAAACAAACAAAATAAAATACTTTCGTCTGACCAAAAGGACCAAAAGAACCAAAAATGACAATCCAAAATGGACAAAAGGGGAAAACAGTGTAAAGAGGACAAACGGGACAAAACGGACAGAAAGGAAAAAGGTCAAAAGAACCAAGCGACAGAAAGAACTAGTGGTGCTAAAGAATGGCACAGGCTTTCCCGTATTAGTTTTCTGTTTCCTTTGGTCTCGGTTAGCTATTCGGTCTTGCCACACACTCTTGCAACTTGCCATCTATCGCCGCCCAAAGATTTTTTTTGTTGTTGAAATTTTCTTAATTTTTCGATTTCCAAATAGTAGAACGGAAATATTATTTTAAGAATATTAAGTAACTGTAAAATCTCGTCCTAAATGGCTATTTTCTTTTAAAAATGTGGAGCTGTTTTTACGAAAATGACTTTTAAGCGCTACTGAAAATTCGAAATTTAAAACTCTTTTTCACAGACAATTTTCGAGTTTTCGAAAACTTCATTTGGAGTCATTTGAATCACGTTAACTCACAAATTCAATAGTGTTTACAAATCGCTTGAATTGTGCATATTAATTGTATGAGAAATCTATCAAAAAATTACATTTGTGTAATTTTTGAAAAAACAAACAAATATCCCGAAATTAACTTTACGTCATATTAAAGAGTGCAATTAGCACGATCCGTCAGAAAAGTTTCAAGAAAAAATTTGGAGCAATTTTTGAGAAAATGGCTGTTGAGTATTTCCGAAAATGCGGAATTTTGAGGTAGTTTTCACAAAAAAAATTATTTTCGACAAACTTTATTTGACATTATTTAAAGCACATGTACTTATAAATATAATGATGTGAACAAATTGCCGCTAATATAAATATAAACGACGTGAGAGACAGGTCAAAAAAATACATTTTTGTAATATTTCAACAAAAGAAGAATAGAGCAATATGGCGTCTATGTCATCCTATAGAGTACATTCCTACCAAAAGCGTAAAGAACAAATTTGGAGCCTTTTTGAGAAAATCTTGTTTTTGTAACTTTTCAAAATAGCACCTATTGCTCCCAATATCGCGCGAAAACTACTACAATTTTCAAAAACGTTACTTGACTTTAATTAAAGAACTTACTATGGAGAAAAAAATATTTGAAGGAAAAATCTCTCTTCAATTTTGTAGTTCTACATCACGACAAATTTTGAAATTTTCAAAAATGTAGAGTCAAACCTGAAAATCGGACCTACGCCATCTTTATAAGTGTATTTTTCCTCTATTCTTACAAGCAATTTAAAGAAACAATTTGCTGTTTTTGAAAAAATGTTGAAAATATCCAGGGGGCTTCATGTAAAGTACCCCCAAATTTTAATTTTTTTTCTTCAAAATCTTAAAGATTCAACTCGAGCCAGTTCGACACCAGTTTCTTCAATTCGGAAAAACCCCACGTATGGTTTAGGCGCTAGCAGTGTTAACAGAAGGACAGACAGAGCAACTCGCCCTGACCTCTACTCTTACCATTACAAGCAAAAGGAGAGTTCAACAAAACGCGCGCATAGTGAAGCTGCATTTACGTCCAGAAGCCAGTCATGGGGCCATCGCAGCACCTTCTTCCACCACTCCACCAGCACAAACCACTTTCTCTCCGGGAAGGACGATGTTTATTGCGGTTTAAGCGCCTTTCAACTATTTAGATAAATGAGAATCATGCATGATGATCTAATAATGATATGATAGACGATTGAGGATTTGTGAAATGAGGGCTACGGAAAGCAGGAGAACCTCGAGAAATCATGCAGAGGTTTTGCTTGTTCCTGCGATTGAAGGAAAGGCTCTCAGGAACCAGAGGGGATAAGACTGTATTTGATGCCAGCGCTGCACGAGGATCGGAAACGCCCCCGGTGTTTTGAGATAATCAGCGTGAACTCACGTCCTTGATGCCAAAAGGGGCGGGGCAGATATGCCAGACTCTGCGATACATCCCCAGTAGAGTGGGGATTCGACGTGCCTAAACATACCTCATCCAGGCGAAATTGAGCAGGGACTAGTCCTGTCTCGCTCGTGACCACTGTGAGTGAGGTTGAAGGTTTCCTACCACGCCGCCAGCCGCGTCTTCGGCATCGATGATGATGATGACATCAAAGGGGAACGACCCGCCACTCCTCGTAAACATACCTGACTTGTTCTGTGGTGTAGAAAGGCAGCCTAGTTTGTGTTACAGTTGTAAATTACAGATGGAACAAAGCAATGTTCAACACATGTGGTCGTCGGCTCATTTTAAGGCTGGTGGAAACGTATGCGATCCTGTCTCGTCGAGCCTTGTCCAGGCTACCCCGAACCTTCCCGGCGGCGATGGTAAGTACACTCCTGAGCCCACAGTTCCAATACAGGGCTTCGTACTATTAATACACACGTAGACACGATGCTTGGATCAATTAGCAGGATGTCCTAGAAATATCCGCTTCATCTTAACAAGACCGAAGAAGGTTTTAAACAAATATATGTTATATATTTATTTAATGGTTTAAATAAATATATGTGTATACTGTGAAGGAGTTTTTAAAATGCTAGACCTTATCCAAATTGTAACAAAGACAACAATGGTTCCTGACTGATCGTAATACCATTGTGGGACAATCCACTATGTATAAAGCTGTAAAGAGAAAACGTATGTTTGCTTAATGGCTGCGGCTGCAGGTGCTGCTGCAGGTGCAGGCGCCGGGCGCGGACGAGGGCTACCTGCCCATGCAGCGCCACCGACTGCCCACCGTCCTGCGCGCGGTGCGCGGCGCGGCGCTGGAGACCGGCGCCGTCGGCGTCGCCCGCGACCACTACCTCTCCATGAAGCCGCTCGCCCCGCCTGTAAGCAGATTCACATTGGCTGATGGGAGGTTCTCAGCTGCCACGCACTATAATTCAACTGATTAATTAGTAATTAATTGATAAGGTCGTTAGTTCCGTAAGTGTAGTGCATGTCTTTGGCAGTGGCCTTCGCCCCCCCCCCGCTGGTTGGCGACATCCGGCGGCGACCTACCGGCGGCTAGCGAGATTTTCCCCAACCAGGTATCTCCAATCCGTCCCCGGCCGGGACAAGCTCTAAGCCATTGTCTGGTCTCCCGGCATGTGTAGAAGTGTAGTGCGTGCGAGTGTAACTGTAAGTAAGGGGTGCCGTTAGAGCAAAGAAGAGGAAGGTTAGATCGCGCGATTCGAGAAATCCACGGACAACTACCGATCAGATCAGCCGGGCGCTAGTATTCTCCACCAGACCCTAGCTGACAAAGTTGTATCGAAAATCCCTTCCATCGTCGATATTCGAACCCTAGGAGTTCCCGATCAGAGACGTTGCAGTGACATCAGTTGATACCCTGAGCCACCTTTACTTGTAAGGACGCTAATCGCGTTCTCGTTTTGCACATTAGATCCCGGAAGGTGGAGATATTCCTCGCCCACTTGATCGATTGTTTATTTCGTGTTTTCGGGCGCGTCAACTGCTAGGGTCATTTGTCCTGTAAGTGCAGTGCATGTTTTCCCTCAGAAACGGGGATGATCTTCCCATCTCAATCCTGGTGAGATCCAGCGCCGACATATAGGTCAGTTAGCGACATGTCCGGGAAGATTCAATCACTCAATTCGACATATTCCATACATTTATATTCCGTCACCTGTTCCGTGTTTGACCCCTTCCATTGGCATTTTCCTTCAAATCTACCACCCCTACCTTTATTACAAATGATCTTACTCTTCTGTATGTAAGAACCATCTTTCTACCATACCTAAACAAATTATTCGGTATTTCACTTTGAAATATTTATTATTGAGTGTATTTACAATGTAGTGAACATTGAGGTACGTTGGGACACAAACATTAAAATGCTGATTCCTTTGTAAATAATCAAGCTTTTCTCGAGCACTTGTGTCATAAATGCAACATGCTAATTACTAACGATTTAACTGTAGAAGGAGTTAAAATAAAATATTTTGTGGCTTTTATAATTTCTGAATATATGTGAAATTTTGAAAATGTCTCAACCTACTCTTCTAGTGAGGTAGTTTGAGACAGTACACATCCAACTGAAACAGCTGTAAACTAGACGTATGATTGTGGATCATGCTGTTATTTTATGCCATTAGGCATTATGACATTATTGCATGAACGTTTACACAAAGCACTTTAATTTTTTGTGCAATAAACTTTCAGGGCTTTTGAACAGTTTTCATTTTAGTTTCATCTATGTTATATGTATGCGAGATAGATCAAGGCGCTGTGGAAATTTTCTCAAGTTGTTAAAAAATTCACATTTAGATTTATTAATAATTCTGCAATTAAGTGTAAGAACTTGGTGGCAGAATACACTAAGCTTAACATTACAGACTTAACAACTATACAAACTCTACAAACGTTACAAAATCACATGAAATTCACCGTGCAATCTTTCAATAGATCCACTTCACAAACTTCCAACTTCACCACACTTCACGTCACTGCGATACAGGTGACAACGTTCACTTGCACTTCACGCCCACTGCACTGCACATAATAATAATAATAAATAATAATAATAATTAATATATAATTAATGTAATAATTAATAAAATAAAATAAAGTTAATAATGATAATAAATTAATATCATAAAACATAATATAACAATAACAATATACTTATTACAAAGAAGACATAGGTAATTGCACTGAATTTTATTTAAATAATTTATAACATATCCCATTCAAGAAAACTATTTAATTTTTAAAATTTGCTCAAGGCTTTGAGGAAAAGGGATGAAGATTGTCGCAGCAAACTGTTCCAGTGCCCCTAATTGTGCCGATTTCGCGAATGAATATTTCCCCACGTCTGTTTCTCTGAAATTCTGTCTGAATTTTGTGCAATGTGATCCGCTTCTGGCCGAAATATGTAAGGTTTCCTAATTCGACTTTTGAATTTTTTTCCAGCTCGAAGGCCCTGTGTACGCTTTTATAAGCATTGCATAGAGACGTGACTTTAATCTTCTTCCTTTCGAGTGACTCCCAATACCCTTTATTCTTGGTACGCCCTGAAAGTAAATTTTGATGCCTAATCGCTGGACTTTTTTCTAGATTCTTTGTTGGCAAAAGTGCTGTATGGGTCCCAACATACGCGCGCCATAATTCTAATATAGGTCGCACTAATGACATATATGCCTAGTTCTTTGGGCTCTCACTGTACTCTTTTTTCAGTATCCGCATAACAAAATGTAAAGATTTCCCAGGCCTTTCCCTACAACGAAATTTGACTTGAATTTTACAGCTTCAGTTTACTGTCTTAGCTGTATTCCTAAGTATTTGCAAGACGTGACTCGAAGTATAACATTATTGTTCAGTTTGTACACAGATTCATTGTAACTTCGACCCCTAGGTCCCCTAACATTACCCCCCTAACATTGTAAGGATTAAAAGAATTAGTCTTGCAAGACTACATGCTTCAACTACTTACAGTGATAGTTGTAGAGAATGATGTTTCATGAAATCATATAGAGAGTATTTCCCAACCATGCCATTCTCTCCCAACTTTGAGGACATTTAATTTTATTGACTCGCGCTGTTTCATATACCAATTTTCGAGTTTATATGGTAGTAAATCCATAAAACACTTCAGAACTGTTGATATAAAATGTACACTATAATATAATTTTATGAATGATATCTTAAATAACACAGTACATTAAGAATTATTTCCCGGGAACGACGAAAGCCATTATACTGTCTACAGACGGTCAACTTTATGTACTCGTATATCAGTATATTGAGAATAGTAATTGTCGTAGTTGTGAATACTAATTGTAGTTGGTGTGAAACCTGTATATAGTTCAAGAATTTCAAGCAGATATTACGCAAAACTACTTGTACATGACCTTTTTCGAAAAGCTAATTTTTTACAATAGACCTTGTCTGAGGCAAAAATCTCAATAATCAATTTTGTAGTTTTAAAAGGATTTTTTTCAATTTTCAAAAACCCAGTAATGACCGAAAATATGGCTAGCACCATATTTTTTATCGTTTCTTATTACATAAGTGAAGAAAATTTAAAGAAAACATTTGAAGCAGCTTTTGAGAAAAAATTCGCACATTTCAATCGTAGATAACACAGAAACTATTCGGTTTTCAAAAACATTGTACATGACCTTTTTGAAAGAGCAAATTTTGTACAACAGGCTTTGTCTGCAATTTATCCTCAATTTTAAAGTTTTATTTTTTTTTTCGAAAAATCGGGGATGTCAACGAAAATGATACCTGCACCATTCTCTTAATCGTCCATTGCACTATTCAACAACAAAATTTAATCAAAAAATTTAAAATCATTTTTTTTAAATTTTGAAAATGTCTCAAGGACTACATGTAAAGAATCCCTCAAATTAAAATATCAGATTTAAATTCCAGGGTTCGCGACATAAGCTAGAACGATTAGGAAATATCAACTTTAAAGAAACTCGGCTGAACGGTTTATGCGCTAGCGTTGTTCGCAGACGGACGGGCGGACTGACAGACGTTTTGCCGTCAATCGATTTTTCGGTATGAAGGACGCACAAAACATGGATTCTGGCTACATGACGTGTTAAAGGAATTTTTTCTATATTTAACAACTGGGTTTATCCACTTTTTGCTTAGCAGGAGAAGGCAATAAGAGTTTTTGTGTCGAAAATTCGCCGCTTTCCGGCGCACGATTACAATACTTTCTCTTCTTACGTTAGTAACTGTGAGAAAGTTCAAATTCCTGTAAATTACAATGTCTCGAGGTGCCCTGTGCCACATAGTGCACTATTTCCCCCTTCGCGTAACGTGTAGTAACTGACTTTACAGCCAGAAAAATAGTAATTACTGCTTCCTGATAAAACGAACGCTCCTCTCAAATAGTTAAAATAATGCAAATTTTCCAAATGTTCGTAAGAAAATAATTGCAAATAAAAATATGTAAAATTAACAACAATTATTTCCTGGTTTCGGATCGATTCTGGTGTTTGCCAGGCTCTTTGAAATTTGGAATGCGACATCGATGTGAATATTTTAAAAACATCGATGTTTTTATCGAAAGATCAATTATACATTAAAGCTGATGTTTTATATTCGATGTTTTAGGTTTCATACGTTTTTGTGATTACAAAATCCCCATAATCACAAATATATGAACGTTAAAATACAATCAAACACTAAATTCAGTTCATTATGTTACTGAATTCAGAATTCTTTGAATTTCTGTCAGTCTTCATGCAGCTCGTTGCGTGTATTTTGCAAATGCACATTCCCGCCTGAGATATGAAATAATATTCTGGGGAAACTCATCATATAGTACTCAGACCTTTAGATTGCAAAAGAAAATTATTCGAATAATGAAAAAATGCCATTCGCGTTATCCCTGCAAACCTCTCTTCTTTGAGCTTCGAATATTACCACTGCCTTGCTTATATATTTACGAATCTGTAATATTTGTCAAAAGTGACTTACATAACGGTGGGAACATATTTTCATGAAATACGGATATTTATAAATATAACACACATCGTAAAAATCACGTTCATCAAGTGACAGTACCAACAGCTCACTATCAGAAATCCATATACAATACATGTACGTTACTTTGCAATGCATTGCCAGATGACATTAAACAATTGAAGTCGATTCACAAATTTAAGTTAAAAGTAAAATCTTTTCTGCTGCATAACAGTTTCTATACAATTAGAGACTACATTGATTATCAAAAAAATGTTTATTTTAAAGTGATATATATATATATATATATATATATATATATATATATATATATATAGCATTATTTTACTTTTGTATTGTAGAATTTTTTTAAAAAGACTTAATACGTTTGTAACAAATAATGTACTTCAGCTTCCGGGTCAATGACTCCCAGCTCGATCATGTTTTTGTCCAGTTTCCCTGATTCATTGTAAGAATAGTAACGAATGTTACGTATTGGTTTGTGTTTTCGATCCAAACGAACGCTGTTGGTACAACCTTCATCGAGCAGGCTGTGTCTCGCAAGAGATGCCCCACTAGTCCTACCACCCTGTCTAACGCCTTATTTCGGACACGCACACCTTTCTCCCGAGCACTTCTTCGGCCAACTAAGGACTGATTCTTTGCGGCGGCCCTGGGCCATCACGTTTAGTTGTGTACATTGATATTATTTTCTTACGCGCTTTTTTAAATTTTATATTCATATATTAATAAATACTACCTCTATCAAATTAAATTTTGTTGAGCACGAATTTATTGTTAGAGGTTACTAAACCAGATTTAAACATCAATGTTTAAAAACATCCATGGCATTGGTATTATTAACATGAATGTTTTAATTTTGAACATCGATGTTATTTTAATCGATGCTGCATCATTATTTGAAGTAATAGGAAGGAAGTATGTATATCCTGTAGCCACGCCCTCTTTACACGAGCGTTTTTGATTGCGTTGCAGATGGCGGAGGCGGAGGCGGTGGAGGTGGCGGTGGCGCCGGGCGCCCGGCCACTACCGCCGCTGCCGCCGCTGCCGGCCCCGGCCGCCGACCGCTCGCCCCGCGGCCCCCGAACATGACGCGGCGAGAGCGCGCGCAAGGAAAGGCCTTCCATTCACCTGCGCCGGTTGGGTCTTTTCTACAGCTTCCAACTCAGTTGGAGTGGAGGCGCTTTTCACTGCTCACTCTTATTTACAAAACTATCCCTCATCAACGCCAAATATGTGTCAATGGGTCAATGTTGGATTCCGGATCTAGAATTTTGCTTATTCAGATTCTTAACTAGGAATCCCAGAAATATTAAACCCAAATTTAAATAAATGTTTGCGTTTTTGCAGAAGACAATTGCGCAAAACCTATTCAACTTATTTTTACTTTAAATTCATGAAGCGACAGAAAAACGGGTACACCTATGTAAACGACATTTTATTGAGCAGTTGTTCACAATAACCCAGATCAACATATACCGTTACAAGCAAGTTCAACAATCACATCGTAGAAATCACAAGTGTTTTCAGCACAGTGGAGAAGAGAGGGGACTTTGGGGCTTTTAGCCCCCTTTACCCAGAAGCCAATGGTACATATTCAAAAAATGAAGGTTTTGTAAATTTGCTATACCAAAGAAAGTCATTCAATATATTAATTGTCTTCATTATTAATATTTACTAATAAAAGACAAAAAATAATACAATTTATATTCAGCATAATTTAAAATGTGTTAATTAGATAATCATGTCAGCTAGACACTATAACTGTAGCGCCTCCTCACACACAGAGAAATATTTCTACTGCGCCTCTCGTATTTGCACATTTTATCTGATGATGATGGCTGTAGATTATAATGACTGTTTAGAATAGATTTTTAACTACTATTTTTAAAAAGAATAATGAGTTTGCTTACTGCCTGAGCACTTATATTCCGTCTCAGGCGATCTGAAATCAAACAGACAAAAGTTCAATCTAATCATCGTTGGTAAGTTTAAGACCTTTCCTGAACGGTACTGAATACAATGCATTAATGTTTAAGGAACTTTGTTTCCTGTTCTGAAATTAGAATTATGTTTGAAGTGTTTTAATTAATTTACATCCTTAAGTACATAGCATAGGAAAGCTTTTGTTTCGACTAGTCTCCATGAATCTTGATGTCGTTGCCGTTGACCAGGCAGTTTACCTGAGGGAGGTCGTAAGGCCCTTTGTCGTCCCAATTAAGTAACTTTGCTTTAATTTTCTGCTTTCACTTCATTCTTATGTTTTTGTCAGTCGTAAGTACGGGAACAATTTAATATTTTACACTCTTAAAATATGCCGTGAATAACTTATATCAAGGGGTTTCTAAACTGTTGAGATGAAAATGGGATAATATTTTGTAAGGCATTCAAAATTTGTGTCGATTATCAACATTGTGAAAAAATCTCAGCCGATGATCAATAATCGAGCTCTCTAGGTAAAAAGTTTCTGTCGAGACACTGCATTTTGATTATTCGTAAATATCCTATTAATGGCTGTACATTTCGTTTCTGGACGAAGAGCGTGTATCATGTATTGAACACAGATGACTCATGTTACTAGTTTCTAGGGTATGTATAGGACTCGAATACCTCTTTTTGGCAATGAGCATTTTGCAGGAAATGTAAAACAAGGAAGTTACACATTAGATGTTTACCGTAAAGAAGGGGAATTCAGGGCGATTGATGGAGGAAAATTTTATAAAATAGTATTGTTTTATATTAAAAATTAAGGTAAAAATGTTATGTATTCTTAATTTTATTTGAAATTGAAAATAATTATGTAACTCTTGAGCAATACAAACTGAGAACTGAACATTTCTGAACATCGAAAAGAAACTAATGTTATTAGTGAATGTGTAGTGCTATCAAAAATATTAGTACAAGAAAAATCTCGCCCAAAATCTAAGAGAATTACAAGTTCAACCAAAAACGTTTTGTATTTTTGTTTGATTCCTATGAAGGAAGTGTTATTTAGTTTTAATACTCCAATAAATCATTTAAAAAACGATGCATTGAATAAAGTATTTTGGAATATAAACCCCCATGAACATTCACTTAACCCTGTTTTAATTTTTTAAATTACTGTAATAAATGATGGAATTAATAAATAGCCCACATGTTATGAACAAAATTAATTCCTACATAGTAGATTTAACTCTTCTCCATTATCATGTTACTGTTATGATTATGTACGGAAAAATGTTTAGATACCCTACCCGAGATTTAAAAAAATTAAAAATGATATTGAGTCTGGATTATTATTCATAATAATAATGTTCACTTTGAGTTCAAACGCAAAGACAAAAACAACGTTAACAAAGAAAGATAAGAGTCTGAATTCTATTACATGGGAGCTCTCGACGAAAAAAAAGAAATCGAATGAAAGTTTCAAATAAACACATGAAATCTGAATGGCTCATTTCTCCAAAATCTTTGCCTTCGGATAATCCACGTACTATTCATGAAACCGGAGAGCAATTGTAAATTTGTGTCTCTAAGTGTTTCTAAAATAAAGATTATCAACTGCTACCGGTAGCTGGAAAATTTATCGATTACCGAATGTTTTACTACATTGTTTTATCTTGAAACCTCTTTCTTTCTTTCTTTCTTTTGTTTCGTCCTTTGGACCTAGCTGAATAAGTTAATGGCAAAATTAGTCAAAAACCTCATCCCGTGCAGTTCTAAAAATCTACAGAAAAACTGTTTGCTTATAGTCTGTTAGACTTCAGGGTTGCACCTCTATCGAGGGATGCCGATAAGAATTTTCCCCAAAGACGTATTTGTTTTGAAGATAGACGAGATCGCAACGCGCTAGGGCATGGCCTACTTTAGTCTACTAGACTCGGCCGAGGTTAGGGCTTGGGTTTCCAGCCGGCAGACGTAGATGGCGGTTTTCCATAGGTCGCAGGGGCTTGATGTTGAAGTGAGGCGGGATCTGTATGTTGGAAGTAGTACGACGTTTTTAGTAGGAAGTTTATTTACGTCAAAAACAGTTAAAAACTCTGTGTGACGTGCTACGGGGAGAAGTCAAATTGAAGTTACTTTTATGTGAAGAAGCAAATCAGGAGGCTATTAAGTTAGATTTTACTTGTATTAGGTCTGAGCATGGAACGCGACGACATCAGAACACAGTACACAATTTATTTCTCGCTACATAATCAGTTCACATTACAATTCAATACATCAGAACGCTCTTGAAACTGTACAAAATGTACAAATCGCACCACACGCATAACAAACCAGAGAAAATTCCGAAAAGTGACGCAAGGAGCGCGGTAGTCAAACTGGATGAAATCTGTACCGATAAATGAAACATGCGACATTTTTTCGGACGAATTGCACCCGGTCTGGTCTGTCTATTTCCTGAACCAACAAAAAAGGATGAAAAAATGATCGTGTAAAACAGGCTGTACGTGATGTTGTTTGGGTTCCGCCGCCGCTAGGAGGCAGGCGAGGAGCGAGGAGGTATCAACGTAGCGCACAGAAGCGGGTTCGTAGAAGAAAGAGATCGGAGGGAAACTTTTTTCTATTGAAGTATAGTAGGAGAGTCAGAGTGGAAGACAGATTTTGTTAAAGACATGTGGAGTCATCGCAGTATACTATGTATTGATGTTGTACAAATACGTACAAAACAATTTTTTGTTTGCATAGAATCTCTTCAAGAAACATTCTACATGTTTATTGTTACCATTATGTCAAGAGTTCTAGATGTACGGAAGTTAAATTTGTAAACATTCATTTTTTAAAAATGTATTGCTTCAACAAGAGAAGGAAATAAATGTTTACTATTTGTTCTCTGAATTCTGATGGTTTTCATATGCAAAGTATATCATAATTACCTTGACATCTCTACCTGAGCAACCCGCGTTTCCCGGATGGGGCGTAATTCACACGATCCACGGAAAGTAAATTTTCTTTCGATGCTCTGCTTTGATCTCTTTTCTTCGTCGCTATCGCAGATGTGGAAACAAATAAAGGTATTTTGATAGGTGAAGGCCGGGGTTCATGATAGTATTATTTGTCGTCTCAGTGTTTAAGTTACTAGTAATAGTTAGAATATGGATGTTAGAATATTATGCACCGTGCACTGTGAGAATATTTATGCAACGTAGTCATTGAAAGTTTTTATAGACTATATTAAAATTTAAATTGTATAGTTTAGATTTTTACAATGTTTTCGGCACATAGAAAATGCTAGTAACAAAAACATTTTTCAGTGATGTTCCTTCATTTTGCTGGGCAATTGCAGTCTGAAAAGACGCAGAGAGCATTCAGAGCAAATGAGAATTGTGACGTTCGTGAGATAAGGGATAAAGCTGTCTTAAACGACCCGCGTAAGATAAGGTAAGATAAAGCTGTGACCTACAGAAGTTTCACTCTTACAGAGCAGAGGTATTTGTAAAATGTGATTCGAACACATTAATTTTCATTTATTTTATTATTCTGAATTTCACTTTTTTGTATTGCTAATTTTAGGAACTAATTCTTAATCAAAGAAAGTTGATCTTAAAGCGAACTTCCTGTAATAAAAACTTCACCATATTTCTTCATTACATTAACTTTCAACATGACATACTTGAAATACTTCTATTATCATGAATGCCACTTCTTTTTATCTTTACTCTTATCTCCACAGACCTTGTTTCCTAGAAATCCTTATTATTGTGCTCAATTGTTCTCGACAGTAAACATTTTTGAAATTTTATTGAAATTTGATTTTTTGTTGTCCAAATTGTTGAAAACATCTGATCTGATATTATAGTTGTAAACTATCTAATCTATATGGAGCAGATAAAAAAGTATCATCACGTATTGTAAAGGAAATAACCACAAGATATCTGCTACCACCACGGAAAGTATCATCAAATTGTCGGGAAGAAATCCTTTTAGTACTATATACTTCGCGTTTTAACGTGGCGCATACTGAAACTCAGCTGTTGACTGTGACATCCAATTGGGAGCTTGAACGTCACCATAGTGTGGCGTCGTTAACACGAGGGCCAGAACCGTTAGGTCGGTGAAAGTGCGCTGCGGGGGAGG
>BOPP01000251.1:1501729-1522362 GCA_017312745.1 Gryllus bimaculatus
AAGGGTTGAGCCGAACTGTCCGGGATTTGCGCTCTGGCGCTCAGGTAGAGCTGCAAGCCAAAAAATAACCTTTAGGCTTTAACTCCTAGAATGCTAGCACAGCGAGCCCTCGCTTTACGCAGCAGGCGCGCCAACCTGTGAATCTTTGTGGGCGTAACTCCCTCCAAGATGCTGCCACCAAGCCTCGCTTCCGACAGCAACGAAGCCCGATCTAGAAACAGTGGTCGGGGTGTTAGCCCTCAAACATTTTAAACCCGGCGCCATCTGCGGCCCGCGTTTCTCATCAGTTTACATCCGGAGCAAAGCGGTGGTACGTGTAGCTTACAAAGGAGGTGTAGGGAAGTGTGGCGAAATTGTCCGCGATGTAAGTTGCCAGACCGATCTCGCGTGCTGTAGGCACACGCGTCGCCACGACCGGTTTAAATTTTGCGCGTCAGATTTTCTCCCTCTTGGTCTGTAACTTTTCAATATACTATTTTTATTTTATTATTTGAATTTATTTCTCATTTCACTACGTCACAATAGTCACCGGGATGGCGTTCAAGCTCCCGATTGGGTGGCACTGTAATAGCTGATTCATGCGCCACGTTAAAAACTAGTGGTGCAACAGAATGTTCCGTATTAATTTCCCATTTCCTTTGGTCTCGGCTAGCAATTACAACTTGCCACATACTATTGTTTGCTGCCATCTATCGCCGCCCAAAGTACATTGTTTTCAAATTTTATTAATTTTTCTGCTTCCTAATACTTGATCGGAAATATTATTTTAAGAATATTAAAGAACAGTAAAACCTCGATATAAATGGCAATTTTATTTGAACGGAAGTATTATTTTATGAATATTAAATAATGGTAAAACCTCGTTTAAATGGCAATTTTCTTTCAAAAATTTGGAGCCGTTTTTAACAAAATGTTTACAAATTGCTGAAAATGTACATATTAGCGGCGTTCTTAAAAAAAATACATTTGTGTAATTTTTGAAAAAACACAAAAGTATTCCAAAGTGAACTTTACCTCATATTAAAGAGTGCACTTAGCACTATCCGTTCGAAAAGTTTGAAGATAAAATTTGGAGCCGTTTTTGAGAAAAGGGTTTTTGAGAGTTTCTAAAATTGCGAAATTTTATAGCAATTTTTGACAGAAAATGGTGGAGTTTTTCAGAAGCTTTACTTGGCATTATTTAAAGAACATTTTTTCATAAATACAATAATGTGAACAAATTGCCGCTAATGTAAATATTAACTACTTGATAGAGAAGTCCAAAAATTACATTTTTTTTAATTTCTCAAGAAACAGAATAGAGCAATATGGCTTTTATATCATCTTATAGAATGCATTTAGCACAAACCCTTCCAAAAGTTTAAAGAAAAAATTTTTTTTGGAGAAAATCTTTGTAATTTTTGAAATTGAACACATTTCTCGCGCGAAAACTAGTGAAATTTTCAAAAAAAAATGTACATTACCTTAATGAAAAAACTCACTAAGGAACGTTTTTGAAGGAAAAATCTATCTTTAATTTTGTAGTTATGAGATTGCCAGGAAAAAATTTTAAAACTTTCGAAATTTTCGAAAATTCAGAGTTAATAGTGAAATCGGACCTTTGCTACATTTATAACTGTATTTTACTCTATTCTTACAAGAAATTAATGAAAAAAATTGGAGTCATTTTGAATACTATTTTGAAAGTGTCCCAGGGGTTTTATGTAAAGTACTCCCAAAAACTAATAAATTATTTTTAAAACCGCAGAGCTTCAACTCAGCCCAAATGGACAGGTGTTTCTTCGATTTGTAAAAAAATCCTACGTGTGGTTTAGGCAATAGTGTTGTTCACATACACCAGACAGACAGACGGACGGATGCTTTGAAAAAAAAAAATGCCTGTATCAGGAGATCCCGAAACGTGTATTTTCGTTGAAATCTCAAAAACCATTTTCTGCAGCATTACTCCGTATATACGTATGTATACGTGAAAGTAAAAACGAAGCATACTGATAACTAAACCCTAAGAGCCTCGGCACTCCTTCCTGCTCCTTATAACAGCTAAAAGTTCTGCTTTTCACCGCTCGCGCGCTGCTCGCACCATTTGTAAATCGGCTGCTGCATATTTGCACAGCTGCTGCTGCACATCAACACAGAACGTTTTTACTTCGAGACTTTGAAATCAAGTATTTAGGCCTCACCATTACTTCATTAGTAACATCAGCAATGTTTTTCACGATCACTGGTACAAAATATTCAGAAATTATGTCAATTATCGTCATTGCGCTTTCATCATACGCAAGGAAACTGTTTCATTGCGAAGCTGGCTTAAAATAATTTTAAAAGTTGTGGGTCGTATTTACGAACAGCTGCCAGGGGACGCCCAGGAGTAGCAGGTTCTCAGAGTTCAATTTTGCGATTTATGAACGGCCCCCACTAGCAACGCCTGCAGGTGCCTCAGCCTTCTCCGAGCCTGGTTTACTTTGTTGTACTTGTGATTCTATTCCACCGTGCGTTGTATTGCGTGCGTTATACCTCTGTTGCTTGATTTTTTGTACACTCTTCTTGATGTACAGCAACCAAACATACATTTTGAAGTACTCGATTGGATATACGATGAATTATTGCTTACTTTCGGATTCATCTTTTTTATACACGACAACATAACCACTCGTGCAATTCGCCCGCCTTTTCCGTTCGGTGTAATGCCACAAGCTCCACCAAAAGTGATCAGTGGTTGAAGTGCAATACAGTGTTGGTTTTTCGGTGGATACTTATATGGTGCGAGGTTAATTTTAACGTATTTTGCGGAAATTTAAAGAGGTAAATTCTCTGTTGCACGTTGACAAATGATTGCATAACCATGTTTTTATGAATAAATAACGTCGTTAAACTCGACTTGAGTGAGCTGCCTCACAAGCATTCCTTCATTGACGTAGCAATTTATTTACATATGTGTTTTGTTGTTCATTGGTATTGTTAGACTTTTATTTACAATTTGGGATAGGCTAATTCCAGCATTACAGAAACAATTCGGGAATGTGTTGAGTATGAACGTACTTGCAGTTTCTAACCATAATCCTGTTGGTTATGGTTTCAAACAACATAAATTTAAAAAATTATTAAATCAGTTATGGTTTATTAAATTATTAAATCAGTTATTGTATTATTATCATTTATTTATTTGTGGTCCATGAATTTAGAACAGACTATTATTATTGAAAATAAATAAATCAAGTAAATGTGTATTTATTATAGCAACAATTTGAAGAATATTATATTCATCATGCTAAAATATTTTTTTAAATAATTCTTATTATCATTCAATGAAAAGAATTAATGACAATTATGATATGATCCAATGAGATACTAATTAATGATTACGCAATACGACTCATCTGAAGCTTACTTAAATATTAATTATCAAAAACTTAAAATTCAAAGTCAAACGAGACAGAATTTTTAGAATTGAAGAGTCAAGGCAAGGAACCACTTTTCTAGAATTTCAACGTTTGGTGTTGAAAGCAATGACAACAATCCAGGTTTTATAATCTTATTCACGGAAAAGGTAACAGCTCTGCTGTACAGCATGTAATTTCCACCTGACATTTGACTTAGTCTACTGAAAAATACCTCTACCGAAACACTATCGAAGCTCTTGGTTAATACAAAACGGTATTCACTGGAAATTCAATGACTTACGAAACTTACAGCACAAGCTGTGATGAAAGAGCTTCGTACATTTTTCAAGTAACGAAATTCATTCCAGCTTCTTTGCTGCGCCGCATAATATTTTCAATATAATCAGCTAAAATGAAATATAGGTAATGAAAATCTCTGATAGTTTTTCCTTGTATTTCCATATGAGCACCAATATGAATTTCTCTAGTTGCTAGTAAGTTTCTCGTTCTATCTCTAGATGATAACGTTTTTGCCAAGGCAATAGTGATTTGGAATGCTTTTTGATGAGTGAACATTCCTGGACGTCATGTACAACAGTGTTTTAGAAGCAGTTTCATCCGTTATTTAGTGAATTCTGTCTCCAGCAACAAACACTTCATCTATTTTGAATATCTTGTCTTCAAGCGTGTAATATACTTAAAAAAATCCATACAGTTTGGAAATATAACAATAGATGGTATAAGAACAGGTACCAATTAGTCAAGTAATTATTTGCAATTTTTCGATTTCATCCATTGTCTTTAATGTAATGGGTCGGTCGCACATAGCAGATGACGACACGAACAAAATATTTTATTTAATTAAGAATTTAATTAGGAATCGCGTTAAGAGCAGCCGGAAATGCCGTTTCCTGCTTAACCTGGGAGAGAGGCTTAGCGCGCCGAGGGAAAGGAGAAACGCCCCTCCTTTGTGCAGCGCAACCCACGCCGGACGCACCCGTCGTGGCGTATGGGGAAATACGCCACCCACACCCCCAAAACGAGCAACGGAATTACCCGCGCCTAGTTCTTAGAATTTAAGTGACGAAGGAAACTTCGGGGGAAGTTGCGGGGGGCGTAGCTTCGCGCGGGCGCCGTGATTGGCGGAGGAAACCGCGGCTGGCGCGACAACCAATTGAAATATACGATGCGGGGGAGTAATCACGTGGCACGCGAGCTCTTCCTAACGGACCGCCGAAGAGAGAATCGATGGCTTGTGTCGGAGGCAGTGAGGAGATCGGAGGCGGCAGGGGAAACACGGGGGGTCGGAAGCAGTAGCGATATTGCTTGTCTTTGAGCCAGCCGCGAGTGCACTTCTTGCTTTGATTGGGAGCCGGAACGATTCGTGCCTGGTCGCCCCGAATGCCACGCCACCTCGCTCGTATCGCAGCCCGACTCGTGTGACGGAAGCTGAACGATGGGACGAGACACCGCGAGTGCCTGAGCGAAAGGGCCGTGTGAGTACGAGCCGGGGCGTGAAGGACAATATCACGAAGCAACCCGTCATCGCCCGGGTGCGTTCCCGCCGCCGCCCGCGCTGACGCGCCGTCCGGTCGACGCACGCCGCGGGCCTCATCCGGGACTGAGGGCCGCCGCCGCTACAAAGGGATCTGGGGCAAGCACCGACTGTAGCTGCCCGCCGCTAGACCTGCCTGGCGCTGGGATGCCCGAACGCCGCAGCTGTAAGCTGGGTCACGACCGCCCGGGAGGGCGAATAATATGAACTCTGGCCATGCCGGCCTTTTTTAAGATTATTTGTAAGTTAATTGTGAGTTTGTTTATGTCACTGGGCTTCACCCGCACCGAATTCAAAAGTGATTAAAGTAGTATTAAGAAAGTGACTCAGTCTTTCTATCCAGTAGTTAGGCAATCACGCATGCCTCCCTCTAGGGAGTCTGCCGACGAAGCAGCCGGGCAAAGCTGAATCGCCGAAGGAAATCAGGTATTTGGGTGAGGTTACATTAAAACTATTAAGTATGAGCATTATAGTTCTCTATTAACACCTGGTAATACAGGTAAATATCAGAAATAATTAAGGATAAAAATTATATTTTATACGTCAAAAGAAATAACTCACTAACCAGGTAGATTTCACGTATGTTATTTTAGGGTTAATTTGAAATATTCACTACAAAATTTCTTTTAAGCAAACTGCTATATAAATTTAGTATCGTTTAGTATTACCATCAAGCAATGCCTCATATCACTGCAAGTAATCAAAATTGCCCAAAGTGTGGGCATTTCCCCACGATCTGAAGGTCTCGCTGTTGTTCGGCGACCAGGGGTACAGCGGCCACAATGCGGAACTTCGCCCGTCCCCTAGCGCCCATGAGGCTCGGCGAAGTGCTGCGGCTTTACGGATGGGTTCAGAAAATGTGCTCTCCTCACATTGTTGATAAATCTGATCTGGTATTCTCAACAGACCTCGACGCTTAAAATTTAGTACAATCATCAACATTTAGGAAAAATATCTTATATTTCAAGAATATTTATGTATTTGGAAAAAATGTAAAAAAAATAATAAAACCGAAAATTGCATTCTTTTCGGTTCTGAAAATCTGAACAGGGAGAATCAATTAACCTCAACGCATAAAAATTGCAAAAATTGGAGATGTATAAAGGGAAATGTTCAACAATTTTGTGAAAATGGGTAAATTGCAAAGTTTGCAGAAAATTGGAATCTTAAAAAAAATATTTAAAAAAATGACATATGAGAATCTGGTTTGGAAGCCCCCTTGGAAGCACACTATGACCTCGAAAATCTACCACCAGCGGGACCCTAACCTCCCGGTCAGGCAAAGCAGAGGCAAAAGATGTTGCCCAAAGAAATCTTCCCTGTTTCCCTGATCCATTGAGCAAAAGCTGAGATGGTCCCTTGTTTTGCTTCGGGACGTAAATGTAGCTTCACTATGCGCACCTTTAGTTGAACTCTTCTTTTGCCTTACAATGGTAGGAGCAGAGGTAAGGGCGAGTTCCT
Organism: Gryllus bimaculatus; assembly: GCA_017312745.1. Taxonomy (NCBI): domain Eukaryota; kingdom Metazoa; phylum Arthropoda; class Insecta; order Orthoptera; family Gryllidae; genus Gryllus; species Gryllus bimaculatus. The sequence continues at coordinate 1,508,126 of BOPP01000251.1, forward strand.
ATTTTGTTAACAATGAAGAAAAATCATATCTACAATTCGTTTACCGATGCAAATAAGTTTTCTACAACTCAGGAACGAAAATGTTTAGTTTTCTTAAATATTGTTAATCTCGCGCATTTTTAAGTTTTATTTTTATTTGATATCATCTTTCAATTATTTATAGTTATAATGATGGGAAGGGATTCTGGAACTCAAGAAAACGTGCGCAGATGACCTTCCCCATACGTCACGTACAGTTGTTACTGTTCTTTGACTAAATAAATTTAAATCTCAGCCGGTCTTCGTCTACGGTTAACATACGCTTTACTATTTGATAACTCATCTATTTCCAATAAGATCCATGTAAGATATGTTAGATGTAAGGTAGTTCTAAGGATTAATTTTAAGCCAGGGGCTTCAACTCGTTCAAAAAGGAACATTGAAACCACATTTTGAAAATGAAACCACATGTTTAATATAGGGTTAGCATTAAATCACGCATGCCTCTCTTTAGGGAATCTGCGGACTGGGCAGCCGGGACAACGCTGGATGGGACGAAATATAGGTAACCATGTGAGTTGGGGTGACATTTAGAGATTTACAAGCATTACAAGCATTTAGAGATCAAGATATTTCGTCATCTTGGTGCAGTTAGGAGTTTGCGTTCATTTGGTTTAGAACCTCAAACTGAACGAAGTGAAACCTATTTTAAAAGTATTAATAGAAAGTGTATGCATTATTCGGCCCAAAAACAACTTCAAGTTATGTACAATCTTCCAGCTGAAGAAAGTAGACATCATTCCTTATTTGATATTAATTTTCCATTTGATAGTTAATTTATTATATATTTTCCTCCGGTAACCACACTTTCAGGTTTCCTTTCTATTGGCATGGCCTTCTTTAGCGGCCATCTTGAATTACTGCTCAGGCCTTGTATGTCTAGGTGGTGTTGGCATAACCATTGGCGATGACGACGCTATCTCAACCGAGCCACCAACCTTTACCATCTTTTTATACCCCAACTAATTGCACTATTCGAAATGCTTGTACTATGGTCAGCAGGAGATCGTATGTGCGAAGTCCACCTTCATCTACCGGAAATCAAACCGAGCTGTCAGAGAGAAATGCTAACGCTGGCCAGTCGTATACGCAACAGGGTTGCCAGCCACAGCTCCAACAACTTATTTATTTTCCAAGTTACAGGCAGAGAGCGGAAGGTATGCGAAGTCGGCTGTCATTGTCTGCGGCGCAGTTTTCGCTCGACACGACTGCGGCAAGTATGACCACTGACCAACCCCGCGGATGGTGACTCCCACCCCTGATTTGCAAAACTCCGGGCAACGCAGGAAATGACATTTGCCCTTTTTTTTATCTTAGTTTCTCATTGAAATTGTCTTTATTACTAGTTATGCTCAAACCCTTAGACCTGATCTTCCTCATTTTTTCTGACTCATTCTCTTTCCCATTCCCAACTGTTCAACACAACCACCGTACTCAATGGAAGTTTTCTTGCGGAAGGAATCTCGAGCATCCTACGATCACCTATACTGCAAAAAAATATTACGTGAGTCAGAAAAACATTAGAATAAATGGATTACTAATAATTTAGAAAATATAATTAACAATTTAAGAACTGAAAGAACGGGGGTGTTAAATCATTAAGGATTAAAAGAAAGCAAATGAAATTTTATTTGAAGAGGTGAAATTTTTGAAACAGAACATATGAAATGTAAGTTGAGCCGTTTCTTACCTGCTGCATAGAAGCCACCACAGACGGCTGTGCTGGCTCGGGCGCGCCAAGGGGCTTGCGTGGGGTGGAGTGGAGGAGGGCAATGACCTTGGTGCGGTGTGCGGTGCGGTCTACTGTGCCGCCCCGGGGGAGAGCGGTGGGGGAGTGGCGTCTAATAATAATTTCAGTAGAGAGGGGCTATGGTTTGTTTTCATTTAGTAATTTATTATTTAAATGAAGATGGAGGTTTTCCAAAGTTAATCCGGTGTGATATTGATTTCCTATTTCCAGTATACGATTATCTGTCTGTGGATTGAATGTATGGCCAGTCTGGAGTAAATGACTGGCAAGTGAGATTTACAGGAGTTGTGTTTCCAAGCGTTTATGTTCTTTAATTCTGGTGTTAAAAGTTCTGCCTGTTTGAGCAATATATTTGGCTTCGCAGTCATAGCAATGTAGTGAATAGACATAGTTTATTTATACAAGATCCGTGTGTTGTTTAGGAGACAGCATTTTTCTGAAAGAGTTTTGAGATTTCAATGAAACTGATACCAGCTTAGAGGATATTGTGTGCGACGTTTACTGAAAGGGTTCCAAAATAAGGTAAACAAGTGTACTTACCTAGGGTTTGTTATTGTAGAGAGTGTAGTGTACATTTTTGTTTGAGTATTTTGCGGCGTAGAGTGTTGTTAATGAGCTCTGTGCTCCACCCGTTTGACATAGCAATGTGTTGTATAGTTCAGTTCTGTGCGTTTGACATAGCAATGTGTTGTGTGGGTGTTCTGGGCTGTCCGGGTGACGCCGCGTCGAAGGCTGAGTTGCCGACGTTTCGACCATCCTGTCGTGGTCTTCTTCAGGGCTGGTATGATCAGGGTACCAGTCCTGAGGAAGACCACGACAGGATGGTCAAAACGTCGGCAACTCAGCCTTCGACGCGGCGTCACCCGGACAGCCCAGATCACCCACATGACTCTGGTCGCGGAAGCCTACGACTTCATAGCAATGTGTTGTTCAGTTCTTCCAGAAAATAAGATTTAGTCAGGTGCAGGCTTAGTTATCTGTATATCATGTAGTGGAAGACAGAATGTTTATGTTGAGTAGGATGTTGTGAAGAGTAGTGGATGACAGTGTCTGTAGACGTCAATTTTCTGAAAATTAAATTAAGAATGCTGTTATCATAAACAATAATGTTTGCAATAACAACTCAATTATTTCATAATAAATGCCAACGAAAACTCACAATACCAATACCGATTGTACTTCATTTTCCACTTTGATTTCTGAATTTTTAGTTTAAGTTTCCCAAAGTATTTCAGCCCAGCAGTACAAATGGAATACTTCTCGCGGGAGATCAGAATCGTGTCAGATCTTATCTCTAGCTTACCGAGGGGGACAAGCTGTGCCGCAGAGATTCTCAGGTTTTGGAGACTGACCTACACAATCCGAAAGGGAATTGTTAACAGCTTATAGTACCGGCAGCGTATACGCGGCTCTGACAATTCAGTGGGCTATTGCCATACAATACTACGCACATGGCACCATCAGAAATAAAATCTCAAATCATTAACACTTACTGAAGGCTATGACACGTCTGAATATCAGGTTCGTAACTTTCGATAAAGCCGAAATCTTATCAACGCCACCTAGATTGTGTCTAATCGCCTCCGTGACGTGAATCAGATGAGTGGCAAGCTCGCTGTGCACCATACAACATACTTCACCCACTAGCGTGCTCCATGCAACATGCCCTATTCCATCTGCTCGAAGGAGGAATGAGAGGAGTGTTGGATTGTCGCACAGCGCTTAGCAACGGCAGCCCAGAGACGGTGAGGGACGTTGGCAGAGCCATCTGTTCCACCAGCAGGCTGCCGTCACTGTGCCCGCCAAAAGACCCCCTCCAGGTCCAGGATATGCGATCATTTAAAAAAATCTTGCCTCCTTTCGCAATTGTTTTCAAGCAAACGCGACTACTATCTGCACATGATTTCTAAGCCGCTCTTGTTGATATGTAATGTAAATATTTCGTATCAGCCTCTTTTTATGTATATAACAAATACTGTGCTTCTCGGATGCATGGACTTTTTAAATATAGAAGATGCAGTTTCTTGACGCACTGGAGGGCGGGCAATTCCTCTGGTAAATTACCTTTGTGAAGCAAATATTTTTAATTTGGTCTTTTTTAGCTGCAATCTGAAATGCACATAGGTATATTTAAAAAATAAGTATTGTGTGTTTTGAATCGAAGCGCATCTGCTGCAGTCTGTGTTCATAGACCTGCGGCGGCAACACTGTAGTGCTGCATCATTCCGCCGACGTTTAACGATTTCGCCCGATCGCCACGGCAAAGTCTTCGCTGCCTCGGGCGCAGAAGTAACAATAAATGTATAGACTAAATACCGTCTCCGAGTTGAGTATTTCCCTTCTGCCATGAGTTGATATAGACCTTCTCTTTGTCCTAACAATTCGTGACATATGCCTTTCTGTGTACAATTCTGATTTGATACTACCGAATATGCTCGACGTGTAAACTACAAACAAAAAATACATTTACCAATATTTTAATCATCTCATGTAGGTGGACGACATAAGTATTGTCGACGACACAACACTGCAATCGAAGAGTTTGGTTTAAGTTACAGCATTCAGAAAGCAGACACACACTCATACTTTAACAAGACCTCCCCTGAATTATCCCAAAAATCCCCCTTCCTTCTGTCCAAAAATCCCGTGCCTTCTGTACTGGAAATATGAAATTTGTATTGTTGACAAAAATATTTATTTGAAAGACTTATCGAGTACATTTGCATCACACAATTCTCACTACCAAGGCCTTTCTGTAACAAAATCGTATAAAACTTTTCAAAAAGTAGAGATACATTTCAACAAAACATTGGTTGTTTTACTTAATGTAATAGTCTTTGAACGCAAAAATCCTTTTTACGGTTTACTAGTTCATTGCTGTGTTTACGGACCTCAAGCAGAACAGTGAAGGTATTGTTAATATCCTTGCAGGCCTTTCTGATTTATTGCTCCACGCGGGCCCTTGGAATACGTTACGTCCGCTCTAGCAACCAAAACATCGGGTTCGATTTCTTTAAGTTGATACAAGAAAATAAAATAAATAAATTGCATAGTGCTCAAATAAGTAAAATAACTGTTCTAAACCTAACTTTGCTTAATTTATAGGAAAATTGCAATTTTGGATGTCCCCGTGGATTTATAATTGCCATCAGTCACTCATATTTCACTGTTATACATCACATTTTTTAGATATACATATGCTTCTTGAGTAACAGAACAACTGCAAGTAATAAGATGTTTAATGCACATCGACTAACATCCTCGAAATGTAATTTATTTATGTTATGAAATATTTTAAATAACATTTGGCAATAGAGGCAAATAATCTAAAAATATTGTTTCATCGACGCAATTCACTGTTATTTTCCATATAACTCAAATACACTACAATCATTTGAATATATATCTCGAGATATTACAGCTTGCTATTATATATTAATTTTGCTAGCTTTCGCGAGAATTTCCGCGTGAACATCACAATATTGTTTCATATTGAACGAACAAATCAGTTCCGAGATTGTGCAATTAGAACTTAGATACTTTGTCTTGTTTATCTGACGTCTTATGGAGAAATTATTACAATGCGCCTTTTCACTTTAGACAAGAAAATTATAAATGTTCGAGTTCTCGTTTAATTCAGCAACATACTAGTAAACCATTAAGTTTTGTTTGCATCGCAGGCGTTATTACGAGTTTCTGCCCCTCAGGCGACTTCTAACCCCTTGAGCCATAAGCTATAAGGTCTGGAAGTCGCCCGTGGGGCAAAACATGTATTTAACGCCCTTGAAATACACCCATTTATAACCTGTGTAATATTAAAGATGAGACGTCTTGTTAAAGACACGGCTTCCTCTCACCTTTAATACTGAGGTCAGAACGTGTTCATTATTAGTTTTTTAATATTACGGTAATTAAATTAACATAATTGACACAAACTTCAAAATAAAACAGAAAGTGAACCAACTGTACAATACGCAGAAAGTGCATAGTGTACAATACACAGAGACTTTCACTTTTAAAGGTAAACTACCACACCATTTTAAAAATACCACTGATTATAAATAATTATAAAGCAATAAAACAAGTTGCTCAAGCTGAGATCTACCAAATAATGTATAGATATTTTGCACCTGATTGAGTTTAGTGAAGAAATATTGAGTAACTCGGCTCATTCTAAATGCATTTACGTGAAAACATGGATATGAGGTGCTCAAGATGACATGCGCGTATAATATCCATGACACGTGGTTTTTTAAACCATTGCTTTATTAGAAAATTTTAGCTGATATTTTTAACTACACAGAACAAATAATGTGTCTTTTTATAACGTCTTGAAAAATACTCTCACAGAATGGAAACGTAGTCCAATACTACTTTGTAGTAGATGACATGAACACATTTCCTATTATTTACTTGGCTGTCCGGGTGACGCCGCGTCCATGGCAAAGGTGCCGACGTTTCGGTCGCCATTCCCCTGAGGAAGGTCGCAGAATGGCGACCGAAACGTCGGCACCTTTCCTATGAACGCAGAGTCACCCGGACGGCCAATTAAATACTGACTCCGGCCGCGAAAGCCTACGCTCTCACATTTCCTATTGTCTCCGATTAGTAGAAAAGTTTAAACCAAATATCAGGCGGTTTAATTACTTATAATAGACCGTTAGCATACGATCAAAATACTTTTTACTACCCTTTAAAAATTTCGTGGGCTTCCGCGGCCGGAGTCAATACAGTGTTGGCTATCCGGGATGAGACGCGTCTCGGTCAATTGGGCTCACGCTTAGCTCTGACGAAGGCCACAGCAAGATGGCCGAAACGTCAGCACAATTGACGAGACGCGGCCCCTCCCGGATAGCCAAGAATATATTAACCTTTAAAAAAGTTTATTACGCTTTACTTTTAAAGCTCTGTTTGTTCTCGGACAATCATTATTTTATTGCGTAAAATTATCATTATGCGTTATAAATGACAAACTGCAGTCTAGTGTACACCAGTGAATCACCTTACGCCACTCATTAAGCTTTAGCACCAATAATAGCATTGAAAATACACGTGAAGCTCATTTTGAATGACAGTGCATGTAATCCAACACCTCTTAAATAACTTGGTGAATGGTGGAAACACCGACAAGCCTCTTTAGTTCTAGTGAAGAAACAAGGGGTTTTGAATCTTCGCTCTTCACATAGTGCTTTATTACGGCGTGAACGGATTTAGGTTGTAGCTCAGACGTCCTTTAAGACTTCACATTGAAAATATTCGACATGGAACAAGTTTTACTTCCTGTCCGAAGGACATTTGTCCTTAAAATTACACTATTTGAAAGGGGGAAGGTTCGATCCCACGATTTCGGGTAATAGTCATATACTCTAATTTATATTTTAAAATGTTTTCCACTCCCATTAAATTTCCTGCAGGATTTTCCTGTTTAAGTGAAAAAAAAAATTACAGAACTAAAACAGTACCCAATTCATTAGGAAAGCTCACCTTCATTCAAAGCTTTCCTTCATTCAACAAATTTTCTAAATATCATTTTTGAATTTTCATTCATAACCAATATTGTGAAACTTAATTTGTAGCCCGATGAAGGATACGCAGCAGTATCCGAAACGGTCACAAATTTCATTTAATTAAACATTTTTTTAAAAAATGTAATACATTTGCAGAAGGGTCTTTTTTGAGGTTGTCGGAAATGTAATGGAACTGGAAAATTTAAAAAAATATAAATTATAGAAAGACAACCAAAATCAAAACTTAACTTATCCGATACTCTAACCTACCATCAATACTTACAAAATTATTTACTTATTAATTAAAATTTAATCTTTGCATGTTATCATGTTATTAATGTAACAAAGAGCATATTTATGAATAATCGTAGTATTTTGCAAGTAAATTCCCAATTAACGTAACCACGAGAAAATTCGTTTGGTTCAATTCACTTGCAATGGACACTGGTTAAAGAGCTGTTCATTAACTGCGTAGAGAAATGGCGCATGTGAACAATGCGGTATCATCGTGGTTAGTCTAGATAAATGTCGATTGGTCAGTCAAATATTTACTTATACTTAGTGACACGTTCAAGCCAGTCATCTCTTCTTTCTTTTCATTTTTCACTATGTTCAAAGTCTCCTTCAAACTTCTCTGGACTTCTCAGAAAATCGGATTTACTCAACTAACGTTATGATTGGGCATGGAAATCTTACATACGGCGAAAAAATGGGCTGGGCGCTATTCACCTAGTCTGAGCCCCTTTTCTTTCCAGGCATTCGACCGTAATATTCAATCAAATCTAGGTTTAGGCTCCCTCAGCCGCACATCACTTTTAATCATCAGTCTTTTTAACCACCTCCCTCTTTCTTAACTTATAAGCAGGGCTCGGATTCTGATAAATCATTTTTCCATTGGTGCGTTTTAGATGCAGCTAACGTGTAAGTGAATTTTTATCACGACATAGGTGATATAAATGTTTAGTTATTGGGAACTTTTTGTCACTTTTCAATTTTTAGGACATTTTTACGCATTTTGTTTCATTTTCAAGTTGTTCGTTATTTCACATTACAAATGATACAATAAAAACTTGGTTTATGCGTGTCAAAGTTCACGACGAAATTCACTACGCCAGTTGACTCAGTTTTTCGAACTCAAAATTACTCAGTTCTTCGGTAACTTCCTCGACCTTTCAAAACTGAAAGGTCGGAGCCAAGGATTACATTTCGGCCTACAGTAAAGACTATATAAAATATAATTTTATGTAAATAAATTTTATTGAAAATTGTAAAATGTATTGAATAAATACACATTTTTTACACATTTTTTTAAAAAATAGGTAATTTTCCCCTTATTTTTAAGTCATTTCATAGGTAATTTCCCTCGTATTTTAAGTCATTTTTCTTACAAATTTGAAGTCGTCAGAATCCGAACTCCACTTATCAGGAAAGGTAATCATCTCCCGTCCACCTATCACGCGGAATTTTTAAAGAATCTTATTACCACCCACATCTTTGATTCTTCATCATTTGAGGTTTGGAAATCTCAAACGTATTGTATCAAGGTTCTTGATACATATCGACAAAACATTAAATATTTTCAGATATTATTTCTGTTTGTATACAATTATTTGATGGCTTACTATGGTTAAAAATAAGTTTTATTTTCACAAATTTAAACTTTCAAAAATATATTCTACAAAATATTTGTAAAAATAACATATTCTCGTTTGTTGCCATAAATAACAAAGGGTTACGTCAATAAGTAAGTCGCAAGTTGCAGAACAACAAATCCCAATTTTATTTCCGTGGGTAGTAGCACGTGTCTGTTAGGATGGAGAGTAACAAGAGAAGATCGCCCGAAGCGCGTTCTGAAGGCCAAGTCGTGTGTAGAACGTCGTGCGCGGGCGGCCGAAGTTTCGCTACGTTCACGCGCGCTGTGCATCCCCGACAATTGCTGCGGGACTCAAAACAGATCCAGAAGGATTAGCTCTTGCAGCACCTCACTCCAGTCACGAGGAGAGGGCTTCCGGGCACGGAAGGCTCAACGAACGAGTACTTTATTTTTACCTTTCATCCTGAGTGGAGGCGACCTCCGGTGCTTTCAAAACATTCACGACCCGCAAACAGTTCAGGTTTTAGGCCATCTTGTAAAGTTGTGGTGATGGTGCGTTATGACACTCCTAGTGTACTACAGCTCAAGTTCAATCCTCATGGTGATTTTAATCATGGAAGCAATGCCCAAGAGTAATCTTTCCAAATTGCGTCACGCTGTTCAATCGACCTCTGAGAGCTGGAACGTTTCTGCTGAAAAACAATGGGTGATATAAACAAAAATGTGTAAGTACTTCACAGCAATTTATCACGACTACAAGTAGAAACTACTACTTCTCAGAAGCAATTGCTTCTTTTCATATGAATAAAAAGTTTCGAGAAACTGAGCATTTACTTCTCTGAGTAATTGCTCACAAACTGATCTATTGCGATTGGTCGATTTTAGTCTAAAGCAGACGAAAACAGACCAATCGCAACAGAACAGTTACTGAGCAATAACTAATTTAAACAAATGCTCCGAGTTCCTCGAAACGTTTTATTCATATGAACTTGCGTTACCGCGCGACGTGCGCTGGTTCCTAATAGTTTCGACCGTTAAGGGCAAGTGGTTTGTTATTCCTCTCTAGTAAATTATCACAAACAGAAAATTTTCAACTCCTTAGACGATTTACAACCCACACTTTTAATTTAGAACAAACATACCAATTTCCTCGCCGAATACTTTCAAGGTCTCGGAAAGATAAATTACATCCCTCCTAAACCACATATTTATTACCTCTCTCCCTCATTCAACTCAAATTTCTTAAAATATGTAATTACAATTTTTTAGTTTAATGAAATAAGTATCTTTGACGTTATACTATCAATAATCTCTACTTCAGTTTCCCTATGAGATTCAAATTGTCATTGATGTCAATTTGATGATGATGTAATGTTAAAACTCCTGAAACACCTTGTCGAAATCGTAGGAAATATTCCATAATTTATTCACTCACTACCTAAAACCTCACAACCAGATCACAACAGGCGTGTATAACCTCTCTTTTATCCATTAATACGATTTCAGTCATATACAGTGGTTGCTCCGAAAACTCGAAGTAAATGCTGACCAATTACTCACCAATGGAGAAAAAATACGAGCCAATACTCACGTTCTTTATTGATACAGTTTGAAGCAATGGCTTTGAAAACTCGAGAAAGAAGTAATAGCTCATTTTTATCCATATCACCCAATGTCTGCCCTCGCATCGGTAGACAAGCCGAAAGCTCAGGCAGTTTTTCCTCTGCGAATGTCTGGAACATCCACCATGCAGTTCCGACTAAGTCCTCAACATTCATCTCCTTGGGCCCTAAAAGTCTTTTGGATGGAAGCCATTTTACGGAGGTGCCGTTGCCCGAAAGGATCCTCGTTGGATGCGTTAGTAGGAACAAAACGATGCAGCGGCCTTCAAAGCACTTGGAACGCGGTGTTGCTTGCGCTCTCAGTGATGCAGGTGACTGCGTACGAAAGTAAAATCCATTTGGGAAAGATTCGATTTAGATTTAATATCCTGTTTTGCGACTTAATTATTGGATTACCATCGTACGGAATGATATTTTTAAAAATAGTAATATGACTTCAGTAGCTTACTCGAGTTCGCACGAGATACCTTTGCACTCTACGATCGTCGGACAGTTTATTTCGACAGTAATGACACGACACGAGAGTATGCAGTCAACGACCGTTAAAGATGCGAGCGTTGGCATTTTAACGATCGTCGACTGCATATTCTCGTGTAAACTCTATTTTGCGTATAAATTTGGTAAGTCTGTTGCATTCTTGACTCATAACACAAAATCTGAAACTACAGAACGTGTCATAAATGAGGGAAAATCATTGTACCACACAGCTTTATTGAACATAAATACGTCACTAACTTTCCAATGTTATAATATCCATGACGATATATCCATGGTGATGGCTTATTAACCGGATTCACATTAATATGCTACTTGAATAATTTTACAGCTGTGTTGTCTTACGATGACAGATATATTCACATATTTTCTGCTCCTGGAAGTTGTTTGGTTTTATTCGTTCTTTTACCTACAACCACAGATATGTTCTTATATTACTACCTCTTTTTCTCCGTAGCCCGTCCGAAAAGTTTACAGACTTTTCCATCCAATGGAATTTCTAAACAAACGCGTTTTTGAAGTAGCACTGACAATTGTCGACTTATTTCCTAGGTTGCATACGTCTGATTTGACGAAAGAGGGTACATTTAAGTTCATACCAATGTGAACAATTTGCGCGTACTTTACAACTCTCCACTGAGGTTCGAAGAAGATAAGATACTTTGAAAATATCGTGTGGTTCATTATAATATTTTGTGTTTTTTTTCTGAGGATATTCGGTTACTCTGAAAACTAATCAAACCTCTTCTGCAGTATTATATCTTGCGTTCGTCCCCCCGCCATTACGTTCCCTTCAAATGTCCGCCTCTGCGCTTTGCATAAAATCTCCGCAAGGTCAGCCACGCTAGTTGGTATTGCGAACCTCTTCGTTCCTCAGAGGGCATGAGGCTGAGCCGACGCTTGTTTTCATCACCGTCTGTCACACACCTCGTATCACACACACAGGAGGACGGAAAGTTGATGTCTATTTTCCCGCATTTATAGCTCGCTCTGTATATTTCAAACTCGCAATCTATAATTTATACACAATCTATTAAATAAGCCTATCAAGTCCAAGTTTAAGAAAATGAGTTTGTAAATCATAGCCTCACGAACATAGGGGCAATCACTGTTTTGGACAAAGGAAGAGGCACTTTGTGGAATTAAGTTCAGAAAATTTGGTGAAACATTGAAACGCTGTTAGGTTTCTACCTGAACTTAATACATTATGGGAGAATTATATAACGTCTCACATTATTATTCGTGTCACCTGTACCGAGGTTTCGGGTAATGCGAGTTAATGCATTTTCAAATTAAACAGCGAAGTGTACCCGCCAATGAATAAGCTGAATGCGAACACATGATCACGTTTACCTATCACAATGTTCCAAATAATGTATTATATTACATACATTTATGTATTATAAAATAAAGGACTTCACAATTTCGATGCAGATTAAGTCAATGCTGAAGTATTTTTTCAACCTTGTGATTGTTAATTCATATTTGATTACAGCTACCACTTGGAACATTTTCGCAGAATTGTCATTGAAACATCTTTCGGGCACAGTGTGACAATCCCCTTTCCTCTAGTTTAATCAAGATGTTATAAAAGGATTAACGGATTTTCCCGAATGTTTCCAATCTTGAAGTACCACAACTGATACATGCCACGAGACATCAATAGATATGACCAAAAACCATAGCATCAGATCATTCGATGCAATTTATTTCACTTGTACATATGTATGGTCCTTGGAACTTTTTTCAATTAAGTGAGCAGACATCTTATCAGGATAATAATGATCCTGCACACTATAGTCATTCAAAATGGCACTCACCTCACCTACCGTCTTATAATGCCTGCAGAACATCATTACAGTCATCAAAACCAATAGGAACAACACCAATGAAAGTAACGCCTCAATTGTGTAGAGTTTACTGGAAATTAACCCCATAAAGCTGACAGCGATATGGGCATCGGCGGGCTGTATATTGGTGTCATAGCTTATGAGTATGTAGTCGTAAAAGTCTGAGGATGAATTCTCAGTACGGCGTTTTACAGGTGATTCTATTAATGACAATGAATCTGTACTACAATTCAGATCTTTCACTATTTTGCTGTACTCTCTTCTACCTTTGTTTTGGGACAATACACAGTAAATCGGATCAGAACTTGATAGATCAGTCTTTTTTGATTTCGCCCACTTTATTAATTCTGGCAGTTTGCAGTCACAGTAAAAACGATTAACGCGCAAATTAATGACTTTCAAATGGCTTAATGGAAAAAACACCGAAGGTGTTAATGATGTGATCGCGTTGGAACTTACATCCAGTTCGGTTAGGGACGGAAGGCACACAAAATTCGCAGCTGTAATAGTGGACAAAGCACACGTGCCTAAATTCAAAATCTTCAGTGAAGTTGAACATATAAAGGGAGCAGAGGGATTCAGTTGAATTAAATTACCCTGAAAATTCAGGCGTTCTAATTTTGTATTATTCATAAACACAAAGGGGTTAATGTTTTCAAGATTATTATATGACAAGTCAAGGGATGTAAGTTTTTCTAACGCACTGAATGCATCACTTGATATATTTTCAATCAAGTTTAAGGAAAAGTTTAAATCTGTTAAATTTGGAAACCTGTTGAGACCTTCCAGAAGATCGATATTGTTGTTTGAAAAGTCGATGTTCGAGATTTTTTTTCTTGTATCAGAATCGATAAGAAGAATTGTACTTGCTAGTCGTCTTCCCGAACAATCGGTCTTCCTCTCCTCCAATTCTAAGGTGCATCTAGGAGCCTCAGATGTGTGCACATACACGATTAGTATTCCAAAAACAAAGAAGGTAAAGATAATATTACGAATCATTAACTCCATTTCTAGCTTCTCTGTGTATAGACTTTCTTCACTCTTAGATACAAACAAAAAAATGATTCAGGACGCGGCGTTAGATGCTGTTACTTGATTATTGTTTCTTCATCTCGCTTTTATGCATTTTTTTCAATTTCGTTTTGCTAGCCATACCTGCAACAGGTTGAACGAACATAATTTATTAAACATATAAGATACACATTAAAAAGTGGTCTACGTCCTTAAAAAGATAAACAATAAAATTGAATAAATAAAAAATATATAAGAAACTACATTGAATCTTGGGTTTAGAGCACTACGTAACAAAAATTATATTCTAAAAAAAAATTATGTAATCTAATTAAAATATATATTTGGAAGAAGTCGGGGGGGGGGGGG
>BOPP01000251.1:1522843-1562216 GCA_017312745.1 Gryllus bimaculatus
TGAGACGGGACAGCGTGAGACGGGACAGCGTGAGACGGGACAGCGTGAGACGGGACAGCGTGAGACGGACAAAGTTAGCCGGACAATGTCAGGAGAACAACGTGACCGACGGAGTGTTTCCGACAGGGTCAGGCGCAGTGTCCACCGAATGGGACACATCGAACGGGTCAGAGTGTCCGAGTCAGAGTGATAAAAAAGACGATATCAGAAGTTTATTGGCGGATATTAGAGGATATTAGCGGATCTCAGAACGTGTATAATCGTTGAAACTTCGAAATTGATTTTCCTCAGCATTACACAAGTTTCTTTATGCTCTTCGGAATGCTCTATTAGTATAATGTAGCAACAAAATAATGGTTAACACTAAATCTCGCAAAACACGGTTCCAGAGATCTCTTGCAATTATTGCGCGCATGGACTCGGCAACAATAGGCGGGCGGTTTGCGCACATTCGAGTTAAGGTAAGAAATATCGGTGTGTTTTTTTTACTTTCTTGTATACATACGAAAAATAGAGAATTTTATGTAATACTGCGAAAAATCAATTTCGAGATTTTAACTAATAAAAACGTTTTGGAACTCTAATAACGATTTTTTTTTCTTCAAAACATTAGTCTATGAACAACACTAGCTATTCACAAGACTTTTCTAAAACTAATATTTCACGATCAATTTGACTCGACACGAAGCTTTGATATTTTTTTTAAAGCTTTAAATTTTGGGGTCTACTTTACACAGAGCTCCAAGACCATTTTCAACATTTTCCGAAAAATGGCTCCATATCATTTGTTTAAATTCCTAATTAAGGACAGAACGAAACACAAAGGTGTCTGGGTCAGATTATTATTGTTAATTCTTAATATTAAAAAATTGCAAAAGTTTGAAATTGTTTATCTCCTCGAACAACTACAGTTTAAAATATTTTATCAAATGTAAATTATTCTCCAGAATTATTTCGTTCATTGTGGAGAATTTTGTGTACATTTTTTAAATTGTAGTTTTCGGACAACGTAAAACAAAATTACCTCACAAAGAGAGAAAAAATATTTTAAAAGTTAATAACTTTATACTTTTGGTTCAGATAAAGCTAACTACACTGAATACCATGAGATATACGCCATTTCGATGTATTAGTTTAATATTTAAAAAAATATACAAATTTTAATTTTTTGATGTACTTCTCATGTCGTTTATATTTTCTTTACGGGCTATTTTTGTTTACAGTATTGCAGTGAGCAGAAGTGATTAAAATGATTTATTGTGAAGTCTATCAATTGAAAAGTTTATCGGAAAACTGTGCATTTGTAGAAACACTCAAACAACATTTTCTCAAAAATGGTACAAAAATTTCCAATCAAAATTTGCGTATAAGTCTAGATTTTACTCATCTATAATATTCTTAGATTCATTATTTCAGCTTCATTATTACAACATCGAAAAAAATGAGAAAACTTGAAAAAAGTGTGAAGCCCCCACAGGGCAGCTGGAAAGAGGGCGGAGCAAAACAGGAAAGTTAGTTCAGACACAAGAGAATAGGAAAGGAACTGGCACGAGAAAGTCTGTACCATTTTGTCTTAGTATTACTATTTGTATTTGGTATTATGAATGCTGGAAAACATTCCCCCAAATATAAAATAATATTTCAAAAATGCTAGGAAGGTAATCGAAATTACGGTAAAGAAAATATTTTGTCTCAATTAAAAACACAAACAAGACGTTTCCACAATTTTTCGATTAGTCTTTCGAGAATAACTACCTTACATTGTGACTTTTTCCAAGAATAGTAGTTTTAGACAAGTATTTATAAGTCAAAATTTGAATTAAAAATTAACATTGAAAACTAAAAAAATACTTATGGAGTATTTTCGATATCAGGCAGTTAAACTAATCCGTAATTACGTCGCTTAGTATAATGAAACAATAAAAAAAATTAAAAGCCGATGAGGGACCCTACACATGTTGCTTTTAAAATATTAACGCAATGACAAAGCAGGGGATATTCATCCATGTTGCAACATCTCATAATTCCAGCTAATACTTCTAATTTTATTCAGGGAATGTCATTTCTATTTTAATTCAAGGAAATCACCTAATTGACTTCTATTTCAGATTTCCCCTTTACTAGTATATCGTACATATTTTGGAAGGATTTTTGAATTGTTGCCAATACGTGATTTCTTATCATGAGAAATGCGAATCCTCATACGAGAAAAATTACATAATATTGGGTACATTACTTAATTGCCAGTTCTAGAGTCGCCTCCAACATGATCATAAGCAAGAAACAATATCGCGAATTTTGTAGTCACACAGAAATAAGCATATAAACAGCATTATATATATATATATATATATATATATATATATATATATATATATATATATATATATATATATATAATAAGAATTAATAAGTAAGTAGGTAATTAATAAGTAACGTAAAATAGGAATTAATTTTGTTTGCCATACGTCCTAAAAAAACGGGATATGTATCATATACCGACAGGTGCCGCCAGAGTTTTCTTTATTTCTGCCAGTCCTGAGTTTTTACTATTCTAATTCACAGCCTTACAAAACAATTCGTTTTAGGACTACGTATGAACTAAACACAGAACTAAAACTACGTGTGAACTATATCACAGAACTATGTGCTACATAAGAGAATGCAAGCGGGTTATTTCTTTATTAAACAAAAATATTTACACTTGTCTTTTTTAACTACAATCTGAGTTCAAAAATAGATTTAAAAAAGGTATAGTGTGTTTTCAATCGAAGAGCATTCTGCCTCTCTCACAAGGGGGTTAGTGCAAGAAAAACTGGAATGCATGGGCGAAAAGGGCTCAGTGAACGTTTTCATTTTGACCAAAGTCCTGCTTTATTTAAAATTGTATTAAAATGCCTTGAAATACTTCACTTTTGCTGTGTAAAAATAAGGAAATGGCTTGGATAACGGAAAAGTCAGTGAAATTCGGCCTAGAAAAAGAGGTCACTGTGACATTCTTGAAAATGTGCAATGTAAATTATCTTGAACAATTTAGATTGTAATACGATTTATTCCATATACTATTTATTTGTTTATTTTTATACAATTTGCTCTGAAATATATTTCTGATATCCTAAAGTCCATTGCTATCCTTATGGCAACCCTATATACACTATAATAAGTAATATACTCTGTTAACGTTAGTCTGCGAAGGTTAGTAAGTAGGCCTTAATATTTCGTTGAAGTATGAGAGTGTATAATTTGGTAGTCAGAAGGAAGAAGAAACATTATGACGCGAGGCACGCCACTCTAATGATGACCGTTTCTATAATCTCCGTCGGCCGACCTCTGTGTCGTTCTCCCACTGTTCGCTCCCCCCACCACCTTGCACGCCTCTCCCACGGCACGAGCACTGCAGCACAGCCAACGTCATGGCAGACCGCCATTAGTCAGGCACCAGCGGGCACCAGGGCGCAGCTGCGGCGTTTCGTTGCTCAGGTTAACAACGAAGAAAGTCCTAGTCACACTTTTTATATCAATTTCTATTGCAATTTTAAGGTTGAATTATTTCGTATGTAATTCAAGACACATTTACGTTCTCAATAAAAACATACCCTACAAATACACCAGGAAAAAATAGCATTTCCCTTCCTTATATGATAAATTTCATTGTGGTTGTGTGTAGCACCGAAACAATTCATGAATGAAGGAACAGTCTTGCCATAAAAAGTTTATGCCGTGGCGCACAGATGGCAGAAGAAACATTTACGCCGTTCGCATCAAATCAGGGTGGTAACATTGCAAAATCTTTTATGCATCCTGTTGATTCACGAAAATGATGCACCATATTGACACAATATTGAAAGGAAGTGTAATGTTTTCCAACAATGAAAGTGAATAAGTTTGACTATTTGTATTTTAATTAAATTTAAAATATAAAACTGTTTCATCCGTGATAGCGGGCCTTATATAGCAAACATACTTCATTAGCTGAACTAACGTTCAGTGTACACACAATTCAACTTATACACAGCCACTAATATACACATCTCATTGATCAAAAAGGTTTCTATTATAAAAATCAGGTTCATGTGATGTAACGCCACACTATCTTGAAGGTGCCAACCAGGGACGCAGAGAATAGCGATGTTCAGTTTGCGATGATAATCGTTGGTGCGTCAGTGGAAGAGCAGCACGCGCAAGAGGTACTCACAGTGGAAACGCCGAAGCTTGACGGAGCTTGCTGGTGTTGACCAGCTCGAGCGCGCAGGGCCGTTCGCCGTTGTTATTCGCTCGCTGCCTCTCGTAACGAACGTTGCGTTGGCTGGCAGCCGAGCGCTGGCCTCGCGTATCGACGGACTGTGACTCCGGGACGGCCCCCTCCATTTCCCTGCCCCCGCTTCTCCCCTCCGCCCGCTTCGCATCGCTCTCTCTTCCCGCAGCCAACTTCTCCACCGCAGAAGATAGCCCTTCACTCTCTATACGCGACTGGTTGGTAGATAATCACAAAGCCATTACTCATACGGCACGCTAATGGCTTTAAGAATGGCAATACTTTTGCCTCTATTTGGCGTTTTGTTGTTTTTCCAGTTTCGGGACTGTACTCCGATTTAAACACAGTGGCACTTATACGTCACATAGTGGACGGAGAGGGGGGACACTATCATCCAATCGGAACTTACATTTTTGGTATTAGAGGTTTCAATTGGGTGCAGTACCCCCCCTCTCCTTCCAGCTCGTGTGTCACTACGTTTAAATCGGAGTAAACCTGCAGCATGTAAAAATGTACTTGGGCGCAGGAGGGGGGGGTTCTTGTGCATCGCCGCTCTCGCAGACGAAAAATGCGCAAAAAAATTACATATGAAAATACGTCATATCGTTTCGTCATAACATAAAATAAATGTCTGTACTCTACGGATATATATATATATATATATATATATATATATATATATATATATATATATATATATATATATATATATATATTAAAAACGTTGAATTCAGAGCTGCAAAACGAAGAAGAAATAGGGTATTAGATTTTTCATTCTATGATATGAACAGACAGAATTTAAATAAAAACGCATGATATCTATTTACAAATTAAAGATTCGCTTACATACAAATATAACTATTCAGGACTGAAGAAAGTTGACAGGATTTCACACAAGATGTCTTAAGCCTTCTATTTTTTCTTTTAAATATATTTATTTTTCTTTTCTTCTTATTCGTTTTAGATATTTTCTTTCTCTTAAGTACTTATTAACCGCGTCGTCTCGAGGCGCATGAATGCGATCCATTCGCCATGCTTTTGTTACGGGTACACTGTAATTGCACGATATGTCAAAATGGTCCACGATCACTCGTTTGGCACCGAGAGAGAGACCTTACTCCACCTGTTTCCGGTTGCGTCGGCCACACTCCTGTACGTGGAAGTCGCCGTAGCACCCCTTGTCACACCCTTCTGGAGAACAGTCGAAGACAATTTGCAAACGAACCACTGAGCTACAATTCAGTGAGATTCAGGATTCCCATTCTTAACTAAAAGGCTAAGGACAGAACGCGCGGTTATTTTTTCGGTATATTTTAGAAGTTTCTACAAGTTTTTCTTATGTTAGTCAATTTTATTTTTCCTGAACCTTTAACAATTTTAATTTATTTCTCTGGGCCTCTTTTTTGGGAGGTTATGCCCTCCCCTAAATCTGACACTGCGATTACATAAGTAACATATCTAACAGCTGAAATTACGCATCTGAATTTGTTTTGATAAAAAAATAACGTCATTTTTCTATGTAATTAGAGAATTTTAAAAACATTTAAAGAGTATTTTATTGATCATTTTTGGTAATGTTTTAGGTGATGTCATCAATATCCATTCCTTAATTATTATATTCCTCATCCTAGTGATACTATATAAATGCCCAATGAGTCGAGTGTGATCGGTACATTAAGATAGTTTTTATTTTTTATTTTTAACTCAGCTCATGCTGTGAAATGATTTTATTCGTTTTAATGATAATCCGCAAATAGTTTTAGGGGGTAGAGAGAAAGTTATGTATTGCTGCGCGACAAAGCGGCGAATTTTCGGCAGGGCCCTGGAAATGAAAACGTGGATAAGTCCAGTTGCTAAATTTAGAAAACATCCCCTCACACTTGGTGTAGCAAGAATCTGTTTTGTGGATCCTTGAAACAGAAAAATTGAATGACGGCAAAACATGTTTGTCTGAACAACACTAACAACTAAACTGATCAGTCGATTTCCTCCAAAATGATATTCCGCAATGGATATGGCTGATGGTACGGCCCCTGGAATTTGAAACCAATGTGCCAATTTTTGGGGTATTTTACATGAGTGCACTGATACATTTTTCAAATTTACAAAAAAAGCTCCATCGGTTTTGACTTTTTTGTTGTTTTGTTAGATAGTGCGAAGAACGTTTAAGAGAATAGTGCAGGTATCAAGTTCATTAGAAAACAAACTTTGGAAAATTGGAAAAGTTGCAAATTTTTTCGAAGTCTTCCTACAATTAAAATACTAAAGATATATATTTTTGCCTTAATGAAATCTGTTCCTTAAATTAGGATTTTGAAATAAGGACCTTTTTCGAAAATTTGATTACTTTTCGCTTAATTTTACATGAAAACATGGGAGTGAAAGTACGTGCAGTTTTAGCACCACTTGTGACTGAAAAGTGTCGTGAGAAGTTAAAATTAATAGCTACTGAAAACATTTTGGGGGAGAAATTACCCTTATCCCCTCCCTGTGGGTCAGCGCCTGCCTACATATACAGATGAAAGTCGACGAGTTTAAACAACAAACTGGTATGTGGTAAATTATTACATTCCCAAACACATTATTTGTATGCATCTTAAGTCGTGTCTTTTGATCTGGCAAAGGCAAAATAAAGCTTTTACTGATGGCAGTTTAATTAAAAAGATAGGAAACTTATTGAGTAAACAATTGTTCTTAAGCTGCAGTTCACAAATTCAAAAAGATATTGATGAATTCAATAGAAGATTTGACGAAATTTATAGTCTCAAAAGTAGTTAACTGCTTTATAATAATTCCCTTGGAGCTACCATTGATGATGATACCTACCTACCACCTGACCTACAACTTGCGTTGTGTGATCTTCAAGCTGACATGTTCCTAATGACCATGCAAAGAAAAGGGTTATGGTTTTTTCAAAGAACTATCTACGGAGAGATTACCAAATTTGGGACATTTTTGACTGAATCAATGTTCGGAAGCAGGTAAATTTGTGAAAGTGTGATTCCCTCCATGAAATCCATCAAAAGCCACAACAGAAGCAACATTACAGATTCTTCCTTACTTCATCTCATGAGACTGCAACTGAACTGGAGGTGGTCATTCCTTCATTGTTCGATGTAGCCGATCGACCACACTGTTCACATTAAATACTTTTCACTCTTAATATGGTAACGTTAGTCTTAGTTCTAAAAAATGTCCATAAATTTCCTTTAAACTCTCCATGTAAAAATAGTCTACCATTAAAAATAAATACTAATTTTTTGTTTAATTTAGGGTTGTATGAATAATGAAGGGTTGTTCTGACCCTTTGAGGCCTTGCAAGTTGGACACCCCTGGTTTTGCCGCTAGCCTTGACCAGACGGACGGACGGGGGGGGGGGAGAGAAAAAAGTATACGTTTTGCCGTCAAACAATCTTAAGGCATCAAGAACTTACAAACATACATTCTGATTACTCAACTTGTTAGAGGAAGTAAATTACTATACATAGGAACAAGATTTTTCCACTTTTTCGTTATCAAGGACCGTTATCAGCTTCGTGCACCATGGTACCCTAACCACGGCGGTAGATTGGGTGGGGGAGAGGTCGGGGGCGTCTCAGGCGGGAAGGGAGGGAGAGCGGACGTTGTTAGTCGACGGCCTGTCTGAGCGAGGCGCTGGGGTTAACTGCCATCAATTTGCTGCAACTTTACTTCCTCCTCTACATACTATCACAAAGCATGTTACTTTCAAGTATATCACTATGTAGTAGGCATGGAGAAAGTTATGCAACGCTGCAGCGACAAGGGCCGGCCTCTTCGTACAGAAAGACTTGAGTTATAGGTGTTTGATAGCGAAAAAATTGATTTTTCTTGCTCCTAATATGTTCTATTCCCGCATATGTAGTGAAGTCAAAATCCACGTCTTGCAGATCCTTTTTTTATTATTTATTTATTTATTTATTTATTTATTTATTTATTTATTTATTTATTTATTTATTTATTTATTTATTTACTTACTTATTGAAGGTCGCTTCAAAAACTAGGTCATTAGCGACCACTATTGCTTGTAACGGTATGGTAACTGTGAGGATGACACGATATGATGATGATAGGGGTGTGAAAGGACGAACACAACACGACCATGCCCGAGGCGGGGCTCGAACCCCAAACCTTCGGTCCGAGATCGCTATGGCACTACCGCCTTAGCGATCGCGGCCATCCGGTCCGGCTGCAGATCCTTCATTTTGCTTTTCTTAAACTTTTCGGCCTTGCATTACAATGCTTACAAAACACTATGAAGAATTACATAAAGGTTTAGCTGATGTGGCTGGAGCAACTCGGTCTCGAGGGTCGCGGGCCCGAGTCCGAGTGGGCACTCGGCGCGGATAGTCGTAATCGACATCCCCCGAAGCTGGCAGAAGATCTGGGAAAAAGGAAAGAAAAAAAGTACATAAAGACGGCTCTACACATTCGGTATTCCGCGAGTAGCGAACGACCGTTCCTCGAATCCCGATCACAGTGGATGATTTGAAGAGCGGCGAATATCTGATGCTCGCCACCTTCTTCTTTTTCTTCTTCTTCTTCTTCTTCTTCTTCTTCTTCTTCTTCTTCTTCTTCTTCTTATTATTATTATTATTATTATTATTATTATAATTAAATACTTTTCTGATACAGCTTACAAAGCCACATTACAGAATTGTTTGGTTGTGAAACATACGTACATAATAAAACACCGTAAAATATAAGGTGACCCCACTGGACTCAATGGAAAATCAAGGTGAGGTGTTTAGTGTGAGTGCGGTAACGGGGCTTATGATTTGAGGATAGAATTGGAGTTACGAGGGGCGGAATTTATCTTTGAGAAATCTGGAGGAGATGCGGTTTACATGAGGATGAGTGTTCTTTCTTATTGAGAATGTCGGTTGGAAAAGGAGGTTATGAATCTTGTTGAAAAAGCTTTCGGAGAGGAGGGCGATGTGCTGGGCCAGTGGAGGGAATTTTAGGTCATTGTGAATTATGGTCGCCCAACCCACCGCTTTCCGGCCCACCGGACATATCGAGATTGGGCGAACAGTAGCTCGCTGCTCGGCGATTGCCGATTGGGTCGAACCGCCTTAAGAACGTCTTTACTGAGGGGCGGATTTTGATGACCTAAAACATTGCCAAACATTATCAATAATATGCTCCGAAAATGCTTAAGAAACATCTTAAAAAAGAAAAATTGCGTAAACAATTTGATCAAAACCACTTCAGATGATTAACTTCAAGCTGATGGGTATGTTATCGATGTAATCGATGCTTCTTCCTTTTTCTCAAGTGATCTTGCAAACTTTGGATTTGGTCTGTTCTTTAAAAGAAAATATGTCTTTATTTATGGCGAAATCGGCCGAACTGACAATGGCGCCGATAAATGTCACAAGAACCTTAGATTACACAGTTCTCACAACGGTTGACATTACAACCTTACATAATACTTGATTTTACAACATACATTGTATGAGCGACAAAATC
Source organism: Gryllus bimaculatus (assembly GCA_017312745.1). Classification (NCBI taxonomy): domain Eukaryota; kingdom Metazoa; phylum Arthropoda; class Insecta; order Orthoptera; family Gryllidae; genus Gryllus; species Gryllus bimaculatus. Next base: position 1,532,589 of record BOPP01000251.1, read on the forward strand.
GAATAGGTTACTTGTGAATTCAGAGGTGTACGTTTATTACACCCAGTAAAAATTGTTTGAAGCAAGTACCATTAAAATTATTTTAATATCCATGAAATTCGCGAAAAGTACAATAAAAATGCCATAAAAAGGTAAAAACTGACTGACTAATCGAAATCAACGAAAAATGAAAAGAAAAGAGACAAAAATGGGGCATTTCGTTTCGTCATAATATAAATTGAATTTCTCAACTAAACGGCATTGTTGTAAAGTGAAAAGAAAAAAAATGACATTACATTAAAATCCGCCCCCTAGTAATAATTAAATAGATCTTGGAAATATAATGTAGGTTCATCAAAAATATTTTTTTACAATGCAATTGATGAACGTAATAATTTAATTTGGTTCGGAAAAATATATCATGCTGAGATAACAAAGATTTCTCAAGTAATGAACACAAGGGATTCTATGGACGGTTTCATGAGAAGAGACCGAAAAAATGTGTAGTATGAAACGTCAAAAAATTTACATAAATATATAATGAAAACAGTGAGAGTATGTAATAAATATGTAAAATCGGATACAATATGTAATATTGAAATACACTATAAAACGCAATTTCCAAATACGAAATTACATTTTACAAAAATTTCACCAACAAATTTTAACAATAATACAAATGTTACAAAAATCATTTAGAGAGCACAATCATTTGGATACCTACTTTCCACCATACAACTTTCCCACCAATAATCTATTGCTATACAACACCGTAGTTTAGCAGCCCGGCTAGTCGCAATGCAAGCCATCGTACAAACTGGCGGTATCGACGACCAGCAAAGAATCACTGTAGCGTGCAGCATTCCCATCAAAGTGTTAACGTGCGATCGCCAAAGTTTATCGGAAAATAAAGTTAAAGATCACGAAACCCGGTGTCAGTGACACTTTTCACCCTAAAGAAGAAAATGATCTCACAAGTGAATATCGCGGTGTGACATGTCAAAACATGCCCTCACATATTTTACATTGAATTTACATGCCCTTCTGATACTACGATGTAAATTTTGGCTGCCGATACATACTGCCAATTACTTTTAAAATGTCTGAATTTGCGAACGTTTTCGTTCCATTTTTCGTTTCTTCAGAGAACTTGGACAGCCCTCGCAAGCCGAGCGGCGAGCGCGCGGGCGCCGAGGTTGGCGTTGTAGAGGGTTGTTTCCTCAAGGACAAATGACATTCGGTGGGAGCAGGCCGTTCGCAGAGCTTTCCTTATTCTAAAAGTCCATTTTATTTGAGATATCTTATTTCCTTACCAATGAAAGTTGGTTACTTTTTTCATTATGAATATCGTCAATATGCATAATTATTAAATATTGTAACGTATATCATATAACTGTTGAATCACTTTACATTTACATTATGAAAAGAAGAGATTTAGGAGTCATTTTATGAATCAAATTCACATATCATGGCCTCATATTCGATTTTGTTCGTGAAAATTACCGACCTTTAATTTGTACCTAATTGTGTCGATAAATCAATTTTCTCACTCGAAAATTCCGATAGACAACTTTACCGCACTTTTCCAGTTTCCACACACCTTTTGCGTGTGATTACCAACTGACTGTGTGTGACTACCAAGTGGTAGTTCATGTTGGATGGAAGATGAGCGGTTACGGGAAGGTTTATCACGACGAAATGTATTTCTTACAAAAATGAACAACAGATAAAACAAAAATGAAAACTCTTGTATTAGTAGTTTAGACTGTGCATAGTTAATTGTAACGTATTAGCCAGCGTGCCTCATGGCATCTATTTGGGGACGCTTGGTTGCGGATTAGTCTCGCCACAGGAAGTAGGGTTTTTCCGTAAAGGGAAGAACGCGGAGACGGGAGACACAAGGCTCTGGGTGTCTTCCGGCTTATAGAAGCTTTTCACTGTTATAACAAGCGAGGGGGTGGCGTGACGTAGGAGGTCACGTGGGCCTCGCCTATATAACAGAGTGTACGGAGCCAGTAGGCAGGTTCTGGAGACGGTGGGAGAACCTCGTGCGTGTGCACAAAACTTGGCGCCAAGACGGTGCATATGCGAGCCAGGCTCGCGAGGCTGGAGTCATTAGTTGACGAAGCCTGCGGACTTTATGTCCTTGGGTGACTGCGGTCACGGGGGAGCGATGCTGTGTGCGTGCTCCGAGGTGAAGAGTGGTTGAGTGCCACGATTCACGCCGATTCTCAATCGGATAAGATCGCTCCTGCGATCGAGGCAAACCAGCCGTTGGTGCGCCAGAACGGACTTTGTGTCCCAGCGTGACATCCGGTCACGGAAGCTAGGCTTTGTGCGCGCTTCAAAAGTAAGAGTGGCGAATGCCACAATCAAAACCATCTTCAATCGGGTTTTGGATCGCTCCCGCGATCAGGGAATAGTAGGTCTATCAGAGCTAGGGTGTAAGTAGATTATTAAGTGTATATATTTGTTTTGTTTTCTTGTTAATAAATATATTTGTTATACGAAAGCTCTGTGTCTGTGGTCGCTGTGAGTATCCATGACGTCACATAATATTAGTGTTATTAGTGTAACGTTTTAGCCAGCGTGCCTCGTGGCACTGGGGACGCTTGGTAAGGGATTAGTAAGAGGAAACTCCTCGCCACAGGAAGGAGAGAAGGGTTTTTTCCGTAAAGCAAGAACGCGAAAACGGGAGACACAAGGCTTTGGGGTCTTCCGGTCTTTAGAAACACTTAATTGTTAGCATTAGAACAGCGGTGGGGGTGGCGTGACGTAGTAGGTCACGTGGGCCTCGACTATATAACGGAGTGTACAGAGCCAGTGCGTGGGTTCTAGAGACAGTGGGAGAACCTCGTGCATGTGCATAAAACGTGGCGCCACGACGGTGCATATGCTGACCGGTCTCGCGAGGCAATTCACGAGTTGACGAGCCTGTGGAGGACTTAGTGTCCTTGGGTGGCTGCGGTCACGTGTGAGCGATGCTGTGTGCGTGCTCCGAGGTGAGGAGTGGTTGAGTGCCACGATTCACGACAATTCTTAATCGGTTAAGATCGCTCCTGCGATCGAGGCAAACCATCAGTTGGTACGCCAGTACGGACTTCCGGTCCCAGTGCGACATCCGGTCACGGAAGCTAGGCTTTGTGCGCGCTTCAGAAGTAGGAGCGGCGAATGCCACAATCGAAACCGATCATCAATCGGGTTTGGATCGCTCCCGCGATCAGGGGATAGTAGGTCTATCAGAGCTAGGGTGTAAAAAGGAAATTAATTGTAAATATTTGTTGTGTTTTCTTTGTACATAAATATATTTGTTATATGAAAGCTGTGTGTCTGTTTTCGCTGTGAGTATCCATGACGTCACATTAGTTGTATTATTTCAGCTGCTAGGAGGGGCAGCTGCCTCCCTGCCTGCCCCTCGCAGGAAACGACCTTGGAAGCAGTCTGACGCTTGCGGCGAGCAGTGGCGTTGAATCACAAGCGAGCGCGCTGAGTAACACCTGCTGTGCACGGTTGGCCATTTTCACATCGGTGAAAGCAGCGCCAATTTGCAACTTCAGGATGTTTTTTAATTGACTTGCTGCGTTTAGCGGCACCCAGAAGTTTGATTGTGAGATTAATACTTCATGTGCTTCCGATGAAAAGGAGAATTAAGACAGATTTCGACAAGTCACATTCGCGGCATCCCTTGTCAGTTCACTGGCGCGCACTTCCCGCCATTGAGATATCTGAAGCAGGCGCGACGGACTATAAGAACATCTGAACGCGTCTCATTAAAGCTCGTCTCGATTCACAGCATTCAGTAATAATGTCAGAAAAATTATGATTTTTTGAAACTATTTCTTTTCATAAAAGTATGTACAACATGGAAAAAAGTTGATAAAATAAAAAATATATAGTGAAAAAAGCAAAATATGTAATATTGTACTAAATATGTAAAAATACTTAACGAAAAAATTGGATATTGTGTTAGAATGGGGACAGTTCGCCAGGATTACAGTTTTGTGAACGGTAAGTAGAATGACAAAAAATATGTAGTTACATAAAAATCCAGTCTCTTTTCATGAGCAATAATAGCGAGACGTGGCAATCTATGCTTCAATAAACAGCACTGGCTTCTTTCTTATAAAATGCGAGACTTACGGTGTTGTAGTGCACGATAGTTAGTACCCTTAAAAACACGTCAACACGTAGGATACAAGTAGGTTTGAAGTTTGCGAACTTTCAAGGTTAGAACTCCTGTACACGTTTACGTTTACGTTCAACATTCCGAAGGGTCCCCTTGAATTACATTTGCGGTTAGTTGTTGTTCTCCCTTTGTTTTGTTTTCTAATAAAGCGCAATTGTTCGACCTTGAGCTCTGACGTAAATATCGCGACATTGCGTCTTCTCTGTCGGTGCGTTTTGTCCAGAGGGTAGGGAGGGGAGGGGAGGGGAGTGCTGGTGCAACGGAAGGGAGGGGTGGGTCACTGACATCTCTTGAAACTGGCAGAGCGCATCGCTTTGGCGCTTACTCCCCCCACCGACGACGACGCCCAAAGTATTGTGCGGGAGTGGGAGAGGGGTACGGTTGCCATACGCCCTGAAAAAGCGGGTAAATGTCCTCAATATCGAAGTGTATACCGCTATCCCGCTTTTCTTCGTTTCTGCCTTAGTGTTTATACTCTGTTTTAATTCACCGTCCTACCGAAAAAAAACAACAAAAAACAAACAACAATTCAGTTTTGGGAGGGAATACTTTATAACTACATCACAGAACTATGCACTACATAAGAGAACGCAAGCGATTAATTGCTTTGTTAAACTAATATTGTTATTTTTCACTTTTTACTCTGCAATATGAGAACTGAGATATAGATACACAAAGGTACTGTGCGTTTTGATTAGAAATGAATCTGTCTCTCTCCCATTGTGTTAGTGCAAGAGAATGTGGAATACAGAGGCGAAAAGAGCTCAACCAACAAGTTTTATTTTATTTTATTTAATAGTCATGCTTTATTTAATATTTTATTTCAATACCATGATATACTTTACACATTTTGTCATGAAAAAATAAGGAAATGACCTGGATAAGCTGGAAAAGTCAGGGAAATTCGTTCTAGAAAAAGTGCTCATCTTAATATTCTTGAACGAGTGCAATGTATTTTATCCTGATTCACTATTTAGTTGTTTACTCGATGTTGTTTATTTTCTTGTTATACAACTTATAATGTATTATTTAATTGTAAATAATTTGCTCTCAAATATATTTCAGATGTCCTGAATTCCACTGCTATCCTTATGGCAACCTAGAGAGGGGCTGACGGTCAGGGCCGGTGAAGAGGCAAGAGCACGTGTAGTTGTGTGAAAATATTAGAAAATGTCAATAAAGCAACCAAAGAGTTTAGTGCAAGAGTAACAAAAACGTGCTTCCCAAGGAGTCTTCCACCGTGACTACCAATCGCACAAAATTTGGCAGAATTTTCAAGGTAATTTTTTTCAGGTCAACATTTTTACAAATTTAGTGGACAATTGTAAAATTCAATGAAGCCACTAAACCATTCACTGCGATTTTTCTAATATTTTCCTCTCACGATCACACGTTTTACGGACGTCATTATGTTCTGGTCCTCTCAATTTCACTTTAGAAATCAACTAAAATAATTTATCACAGCATGTCAACTTTTAGCGTTTCTTGAAACGGAAAATTTTCAATAAAAGTTTACAAATACAGAGAGCTCCTGTTGTCATTGAATAACGTAAGCTTTAGAGCTCTGAGAATGGGAAATGATGAATTAGACTTACGCAAGGCACTGTCTGTATGTGAGTGGAGAGATGAGGACAGAGGTGAGTACGGAAAGGTGGCATGCGGTCCGTTTTGTATTGGTATTGCTCCGCCATTTGCCTTGTATTGATCGGAGAAACTGGAAAACTCCCGATCATACCGGCCGGCAGCTAGAGTCGTCTTCAGACAACGCACTGTGTGTATTTTTGGCAATGTAGGTGCAAAAAAGGCTGTGGAATCTACAAAACTATCAATTGTTTAATGTTATACAAACAATATACTGAAAGTAAATTATATTATACATGGAACAATGTTGTTGGAAATATTTGGACGACAACTGTTTTCATTGCAAAAATAAAAAAAAATTGGGAAACAGCTGTAAATTCACGAATTGAGAAAGAAACACGCAAATAGAAATCAAATGAAAACATATAATTAATTGAAGAAATTGTTATATTATTAATTGCTAACCGATAAGAGTGAAAATAAAATCACATATTAGACAATATGGAAACAAATAAAAGAATTACGACACACTAAATCAGGGGTGTCCAACTTGCTCGCAAACAAAAGAGCCACAACTAAAACCGTTAGCATAGTATTTGAGGCCCATACTCTCATTACTTGGGCGCTCCACACCGGACTTCCCCGTTGTGGTGATCTCGGAACTTCGCTCGGCTGCTCTGAAACGGGGGAGGAGGGGGCGATGGAATCACGCGTGATAGATGAGTAATTCTCTATAAAACACTGCTTATGCATCCATATTTTGATAATGAACAGTCGGAAATTGCTAATTTGAATTTGTATCGGAAATATTGAAGTGTCAGTAATAGTTGCTGCACCTAATTTGCGTAAAATGAACGAAATTACGGCGTCAGTTCTTGCTTCCGGGGAGCTTTTACACTAAATATAAAATAGTGTCCTCCGAAAAATTGAGCACGCCACTACGAAAAAAGTAATTAAAAACTTTTTGGGTGCGCAGGTATCGCAGCTATAATTAAGATGAGAGTGGTTTAAGTGGTGTTTTATTTTGCGAGCAGAGAAGGTTGTGACAAGAGGTCGAGTGGAGCAATTCTGCTGAAAAAATAAAATCACTTTTACTTCGTGTGTCATACTCTATTTTTTTGAAGTATTCAGATAAGTTCAAGTGTTTAGGTAAATTTGTGAAGGCGTCAAAGAACACAGAACTTCGTGTGACCGCATCAACTATTACTGGATTTAGTATACAAGTAACTGATTTGTATTCTTGAATTAAAACAAAATGAAAGTCAGTACGGCTGCCTAAATATGGTGAATGACATACGTGATGAAAATTATTCTATTTTGCTTGTAGGATTGCGCTAGTTGGTCCATCGGCCTCGTGACGCAACTTGCCCTGCTCGCAAACTAAAATGTTACTTTTAGCACTCGAATTATAAATAACTATATGTCATTTTATTTTCATTCAAGGGAACAAATACATTGTCATTGCTACATTGAGATCCGTAGTAGCTGATGCAGTCACAAGAGTATTTCGTATTTTGTTTTCTTTGTTACATCCACATATTTATTCGAACAGTTAAGCATTCTCACTTTTATCATCAGTGCCAAAAAATCTAGGTAATGACACATTTTATAAAAATAGTTTACATGGATAGGTTTTCATTTTGTGCGTTTTAACCTTTCGTTTTTTAGACGCAACAGGAACACTCTCCGAATCGTCGAGTTCTCTTTGGTATCATTGCCGCTAGCAACACATCGCACGAGCAGATCAGCAGCGGAACGAGGATTAAGAACGCTCCGACAGGAAATGCCGTATTATTCACGAAGAGAGCCGCAGCTGTGTTATCAGTCATGATACAGCAGTCTGTTGAATTCGACCCCACGGGGAGGGAAAAGAGTAAAATTCGCCAACAAATACGTTATGAAAAAATACCAATTCCACTAACTCTGGTACTCATTCACATATATATATATATATATATATATATATATATATATATGTATACTTATTATAACTGTATATAGTATACTTGTAATGCCCGTATAATTAAATTATATAAAATAATTGTGTAAGTATTGTTAAACATATTTTATTCTCTTGCTATCTGAGTAATTAAGTATGAATTAATTAATGCTAGACACCAATAAAGAAACATACGAGCCTATGAGCTTTTGAGCTGAAACTTGGTAAAAACGACATGAGTAAGACCTACTTGTGCCGGGCTGGATATCATTAACATTTTAATTTTGAGAGGTACTTTATATGAAGCTTCTGAAACATTTTCAAAATTTTCTTGAAAATGGCTGAACTATTTTTTGTTTTTGCTCGATAAGAAGAAAGGGCATTTATAAGTAAAGTTCCGATTTTCATTTAAAAAAAACCCCTCTGACATGTTGAAAATTGCAAAAATTATCCTACTTAAAACACCACGGATTTTCGTTTAGATAGAAGATTGAACTTTGTTCTGAACCAAATTTCGTGATTTTTGCTTTAAATACAACAGAGTGGTACCTAAATGTGTTTTCATTTGCCCTTATTAACCGATTATATAAATTAACATTGATTTTTTCATATTTTAAAATTAATATCATGAACGCCTATCTGTGATCAATTATTCATTTTTTTCATTGTGTGAATTGTAAACGATCAATTCAAAGCTTTAGACATTTTGCTTTGAGCAATCATGTGAGCGAACTGAAATGTAGTTTTCATAAATTCGGAGAATGTGTTTATATGCAAAGGGGCGCGGGTGTACGAAAATGAATATTTTAAAACAAAAACGGCTTCAAAAGCATGCGTGTGTGTGTGTGTGTGTGTGAAATGTGTTCAATACTCTGAATTTTGTGATACTCGCCATTATGATGTACTCAAAAAAGGTCCTCAGGGACAACTCTGTAATTCTAACTACAAAATAATTTTGTATTCTTCTCTAGCTGTAAGCTCTCCTTTAATTTTAATCTTTATTTTTTTCTTTATTCAATTTTTTCTTTCTTTTTTTATTAATGTAACTTCCCTGGTACAGCTTTGTCCAGGAATAAACGTTGTCTTTTTACCAGTAACCAAATTGTTTATTTTCAATGCCCATGAATTTAGTTAACAATTCCTTCCATCACCTAATTTTTAAATGAGTAAAGGGAATAGAACCTACTGAGCTAAGCCCGGGCCGCTACCGCGCATTTCCGACGATCCCACGTCGCCCGAGATGCGTGGGGGTGTTACAGTATACCGCGTGACTAACAGAGTAGTATATAAGACAGAGTGACTAATCTAGGAAGCCTTTTTCGGATCTGTCATGAGGAGGACAGTCAGGACGTACTGTTACTAGCAGAGAGCGTGATGTCAGTGTCCTTGATAAGTAGTCCGGAAAAAATATGTACTATGAAATGGTAAAATATGTAAATAAAACTATAAGAATGCGTAACAAATATGGAACGAATGTGTCATCACACGTTCAGCCAATCGCAGAGAGAGAATCGTGGGAACGTAAAGGTAAACGGAACAGCCGACCACCTTGGCTTGGAAAGTTGGAATACTACTTAAAATTCGGAGCAGCAAAGATATACGCCGAAAATTAGACGTGTCGGATAAGGATGTAGAAAATTTCTACACAAATCACTTTACCGAAATTAGAACAGCCAAAAACGATTATTTCATGTCGTTCAGTATGAATTCTCGAACGATAATGAAATACGAGTTAGGGAGGCTTACACATTCTGGAACAATACAATCACTATTCCCTGTATCTTTCGGAAAATGTTCTGGAAACGTTTTATATTTACCAATCCATGTACGTGTACGCTGTAGAAATTCTGCTCTACACTAAAAATTCTAATGCACCACGCTATTATAACCACTGATTTTTCTGAAAGGACAAATGTGTCAGGCGATTGGTAGTGTGAGTGACGTACACTCAAACATCTTTGTATTAAAAAAAAAAATTATTTTCAAACTTCAGGAATATTAGCTTCTCTAACTTTACATTCACACGTTTTCCCGAAGAGAATATGCCGAATGCTTTAAATATATCAATTACAACTTGGACAATGAAATGAACAAATGATGGCAGCTAATTAGGCATTAATTCTATTAATTTCAAGATATTATTAAAATTTAATGTTTGTTCTATAAATTGTATGTATATTCTTTAATTAATTACAGCAAGCGATAATAACTTACAACTGTTTATTTAAAGCAAAAGTTACAAAATTTGGTTGAGTGGAAAGCTCAAACTTGTTTTTAAACGAGAACCTTCAATGTTTTAAAAATAAAGTTTGAAATTTTCTAAATGTCAAAGATTTGAATGAAACCTACACCATAATTATAAATGAACTTTCTTCTACTCCAGGACACAATGTCAAGAATAAAAATTAGCTATTAGAAAAATGTTGAAAATATCATAGGTAAAGCACAGGTATTCAGGTAAAGCACATCCAAAATTAACATATCATAATGGTATGCGGAATGGCAAAACTAGATCTTACTCCTGACGTATTTATCAAGACTGTTTCAGCTCGAAAGCTTTTAATTTAACAGAGTTATGCGTGATACATCCATTCATTTATACTAATCGATTTTCGGGTACAAAATTGCATAAACTCCTCTCCACCATCCAACCATCGTAACCATCTTTGCATTGACACTAGTTTCTTTATGAAATATGTTCAGAGACCGTTTTTAAATAAGGTAATGTACAATATTTTGAAACAATGTGCAGTTTCGGGTAATTTGGAAATTGTAAATTCCCGCACGCGGGAAATAGCGAAAATTATAGGCACGAAAAATTAATTAAACGAAAGGTAAATATTTCAACACAAACTTCAAGCCCAAATTAAGTGAATACTATTGTTGTTTTTTGTTTTTTTAAATAAACATATTTTTTTAGGGAAAGCAAATTTTGTTTAAGACAAAAATCTTTAGCTTCAGTGTTGTACTTTTTTTATCTTCGAAAATACAGACTTCGCCGAAAACGAGACCAGCACCACTTTTTATACTGTCCTTTCATATATGTGAGAAGAAAATTTACAGAAAAAAAATTTGAGCGGTTTATGAGAAAATAATTCTTTAAAAGTTATGTAACTTTCACGCAAACGTGCGCGAAAATTTCTCATATTTTCAACAAAAAATGTACTCGACGTTCAAGAATTCTCTTTGCACAACGGAAAAAGGAGCCCCTCTGGTGGCCGAGATCACTAAGGCAGTAGCGAGTCCCGCCTCGGGCATAGCTGAATTGTGTTCGTCCTTTCACCCCCTAGCATCACATCGCGTCATCCTCACATACCAGTTACCATACCGTTACAAGCAATAGTGGTCGCTAATGACCTAGAAGTTAATGCGACCTTAAATAACAAAAAGGAAGAAGGGTAATATTTGTGAGCACATATATTTGTGACAATTTTTTCCCATTATGAATCTGTGGATTTGGTTGGATAATGGTTGTATTATTGTTTGTGCTGTTCACTTTTGAGTCTGGTAGCTTCTTATGATATAAAAGAAATCCAACTCAAAACCTAACTGGAATATGATTATTTTGTAAAAGAGGGGTAAAACGAGAGGTTAATGAATAATGTTATGCACTTGGAAACATATTTACTTGACTAAATTTACAATTTTGGGTATTTCCTAACTTAGAGCTTTTAAAATTATAACTTATAATTAGGGGGCCGATTTTGATGGTCTAAAATAATGCCAAAAATGATCAATAAAAGGCTTTAAAAATGCCCTAAGAACAAACAAAAATAACGTAAAGAAATTGATCAAAAGCACTTCACATGAACAACTGAAGCTGCCGGGTATGTTCCTGATGTAATCGAGGCTTCTTCCTTTGGTTCACGTGAACTCAGCTTGCAAACGTTTCGTTTAGACAGTTCTTTAAAAAGAAAATCTCCGCCTTTAATTCATCCTTAAATCATCATCTTAAATGACAATGGCGCCGAGAAGCGTCACAGGAACCTTAGATTCCATAGAACTCACAACGGCTGACATTACATGAGCGAAGAAATCGAATTGGCGACTCAGGAATTCTGTGGTGAACACTTGTTGCGTCCCCTGAATAGTTTGAAGCAAGTACCAATAAAAATATATTAAACTCGATGATATTCATTAAAAGTGACGTAAAAAATACAAAATTACTTATTATTCGAAATCAACAAAAATGGAAACAAATGACACAAAAATGAGTCATTTCGTTTTGTCATAACTAGAGGCCGGTCTTTCAGGGACAAACTTTTTGCAACTAAAGAGCTAAAATACGTGCAAAAAAATATTACAAATAGGTTGTGCAAGAAATAAAAATTGGTGCATATTTAGGTATAAAGATATTACACGATTTTAACATGACCAACCCACATGAAATGTCCAGGGAAAATGTACTGTGCCTAATCTGGATTCCTTCCGCATTTTTTAAATAGCTGCCAATGAAGCACTGGCGGTTTGATGACGTTTTCCTTGTTGCAAATGTTGCTGAACATGAGAGATAAGATGTTTTTCATACACTGCTATTTCACAGCCACATCTGTCACGCCTAAGCTAACGTCCGATAAACAGAACTGTCCGATAGAATGCCCTCTACTGTATACTGCGTACCTATTCTTTCATTTTATTGCTTTTTAGCTTACTAATTTGTAGAACGTTCAATAATAACTGAATACGGGGTCTAGAATGCACATAAACAAACGTTTTTCTAGTCATCTTTCGGTTAATTTATCAACAATGAACTTTGCCCCATATGCAAACATCTGTCCTGTTCTGACGTGAGTTAAACGCCCTTTGCGAAGATTCCTTGAGTTTGGGAGCGAGTTGGGGGAGAGGGAACGCAAGAGTGCGATGGGCTAAAGGATTTCTTTGCAATGTCATTGAGGTACCGATGGGCAGTTGAAGATGTGATAAAGCTCTTAGTTGAAGCAGCGGTTCTGAAAACATTGTATTTGCCATCAGAAGTGCGAAAAGAGTTAGACGTAAATTAGCAACATACTAAATATATCAGCACTCTACTGTGTTCCTTTCGATACACCTTTGGCATCGGCAAAGATATCCGGTAAAAAAAGACTTTTGTCGTAACTGCGACAACGTAACTGGTAATGAACGACAAAGGGTCTTCTTTGTTCTTCCGACATTAAAAATAGTTTGGAGCAAAATGTAGCAAACGAAAGTGCATGACTTGTACAAACATTGTTTTAACTTTAAACCGTGTTTGTTCATATAATGTGCAAATTCAAAATGATTATTTTTGTGGGAAAGTCATAGGAAATAGGGGGGTAAATACAGGCAGATGGTATATTTAAGTACAAAGAAAGTTTCCGAAAGGCTTTCAATTGGGTTACATAACTGTTAGAAGAAAAAAAAGCTTCCCAATGCGCTTTGTCTGTGGGTGCATACCTACAAATCCGGTCCTTAGTCATAACATAAAATGAATTTCGGCATTGTTTCGTTTAAGGTTCATATATACCTAATTCGCTTTAGGTTCATATTTCACATTGACTTCTATCGACAAAAACATTTACAATACAATACAGTAGGCAATATTACTTGGACTGTATTTAACAGTCCGCCATGTTCTCGCCGATTGCTCTTTCAATTTAGCTACAGTTCGAATGGCGCATTCTCATTGGCGGCCCCCACATCTAGAAAGAGTCTTATCCCCACTCTTCGTGGCTGTCCCCAGTGACACTTGATTGGCGGTTCTCCAGGTCAGTGGATGTACAACATGCTGTGCAGGTCTGGTTTAGGCGCTATACTTCGATTTAAACCGAGTCCTTGCACGTACAACAGCTGTTACGGTGTCATCCAATCGGAAGCTTGAACGCCACTATGATGACGTTTAATATCGCTACTGGATAATACCGTAACAGCTGATGACCTATCAAATGGCACTATGTATAAATCGAAGTATAGAGTTTACCAAAGACATAACTGGGGGATGGGGCAGAGGGAGGGACAGACTGACAGACGTTTTGCCGTCAATCGATTTTTCGTGTTAAGGACTCACAAATCACGGATTTTGACTTCCCAACATGTTAGGGAATGTAATTTACTTCTTATTAGAACAATGATCCACTTTACCAGAGCCGGGCAATCAGAGTTTTCATGTCGAAAAATCGCCTTTTTTCCGCAGCATTAAAATATTTTATCGTTACAGCGTACGCTGTACGCGAGAAAATAACACGCGAATTTGATACTCTCCTCACATAAAGGTAGTATATGTATGTATTATGTATATGTATTATTGAATATATTATTATTGTATGTATGTATTATATGTATTCTCAGTGCCGTTGTCCACTTGTCGCGGCGTAGGTAACTATGTAGACCACTACAGAGAGAGGCTAACCCAAACAGAGCGCCTCCCGGCTGCGTCTTAACGCCCGGGCACCTCGGGTGGTCAGCGTACAACTCGAAATACGTCAGAAGAAATGTGTGGATTTTTTCAATTTAAAAATTGAAAATTAATTAAATATCTTTGGGGAAATAATTTCAATAAAAGTGGTAGATTTTTAAAAATATATAAAACATCAGCAATACATGTAACAAAAATTTGGATGTTGTGTCAAGATTGCAACAATTCGCCATGATCAAAATGTAGAGAGCTGGACATTGAAAACAAAGAATATGTAACTACATAAGAACTCAGACTTCAGTTGAGAACTTTCCGTCAAATTGCCCATCAACTATAAAGTGCATACATGGCTACTTACTTAAATGGAATTGAATGTGATCTCTGGACTTTTGATAAACGAGTATTCTTTGAAAACGCGACTCAAAACCACATGTTTTGTTTGTGACCATCGTTTAGCGGGAAACTTTGTTTTCGTGCGCAAGCGTACTGATAAGCTGACCACAGATTCCGCTTTCTAAATAAATGTGAACATCATCGACATACGACACTTTTCAATGGTCTGTGTGACATTAAAATATATATATATATATATATATATATATATATATATATATATTTAAGGTCACTTTTTAACAACAAAGGTCATTAACGACCTTACATTACATCAATACTTATATGGGTTACATTACAGATTATATCAATAAATTATACCTCATATTACTCCCCATGATTGTATTACATTAAAAACAAAATTTTATATTATCTTACTTAAATTAACAATTGCTAGCAACTTCAGTACTTTAGCAGAACTGAACAATTAATATAAGTTTAGTGTCAAATTTCAGTAAGTTTCTTTCCTTAGTAATAGCGGGACATTAATGGTGTTGAGTAGATCTTGTTGCACCACATTTTGGGCATGGTTCTGGGCCGGAATTTTTGAATAGGTAACAAAAGTTTAGATTAAAGTGACCAATAATAACTTGCTCTCTTCTTTTAAGGCAGATTTTTGGCAGAGCTGGATCCATTTCGGAGTTCCGAACTAGATGTAGATTTGATGGTTTTAATTTTCATTGAGAGTCATAATATTTGAAACAGGATGCCTTAAAGAGGTTTTTAATGTCCTTTAATGCCATGAATTTGAGAATCAAGACTTGGAAAAGAAGTTGACATTTTTGTAAATTCATCAGCTCTCTTATTGCCAGCGATTGCCTTATGGAATTGGATCCAAACAAATTCAACTTTATCCCTTTTGCACCTTGAATACATACAAGTTCTTCTATTTTTTGTACAATGGGATTACCATCTGCGTGACACTGTTTTATAGTATTATTATATTTCATTGTTACTGATATCAAAATTTGAATTCTCTCCTTCATTTTGCTCAAATAATGGTTCATAACCAATACTAGTAGGAACTTTTTAAAAATCGTGATTGGTATAAATTTCATAATTAATCATCACACATTTTATTGTAATCTCGCAGTACATGCACGCTGCCGATTGGATGAAATCGCTACAGCTGGTATGTCACGCGCACGACTAAATAAATCGTACTGCAGCTGCGAGGCGACGGCACTGGCAGCTCCGACCGCCCTCGGCCCTGACCTTGAACCCCCACCCTCGGGGCTCGCTGCCCCTCCCGCTCGCTCCTCCGGGGTTGAGCGGCCGCCTTTCTCCAGCAGGTTGAACCCGCCACAAGTGGGCGGCGTCTTACGTACGAGTGACACTGATCGCCTGGGGGAAAAACAGACCCAGAGAAAAGTTCGTTTTAGAGTTCGTTTCCAAACATAATAATTAGTACAATTATATTTAAATGACTGTTATACTTCCTAGACTTCATTTTTTGAGTACTCTTTATTTCAAATTATTAACATACATTTGTAAACTTTTTAAATATGTTCAATAATTTATTTTAATTTAGATAGATGTACCTGCAGATGTGAAAAAAATGTTTCTCGAAACGTCGTATTTATAACACAAACATTTAAATAAATCCAAATGTGTGTTTTAATTCATGTATTTTCGTTTTAATCCATACCAATGGTTTTGAAACTTTTTTCTTCCTTGCTCCCTTCAGGTAACAAATTCTGATCACGCCTTCCCTCATTCAAATTAAGTTGTTAATAAAAAACAACAACTTTTTTTCCTGAAAGTAAGCCCATCATATATACTTGCAGTGTACGAAATAAGTAATGCACGTGATTTGCACTGTTCACTCTTATCAATATTTGACAAAGTAAGGAAAACTATAAAAAACGAACATACTGACAGTTTAGAAAAGTCTGCGAGATGAATGCACTTGTTTGGTGACACACTTCATTGAATCTCGGCATAAATTTATGAATGTCAGTAAGCATTTCATTCTGGAGATTTATTCTTGATCTATATTTTTCTTGATTACCGCCATGGCTGAAAATACACTTGTAGAAAAAGGAAGCAGAACACTCAAGGCCTTACTTTTCTCTGGAAACTGAACAGAGCACCTAAATTCGGACAGTGTTGCAGGAATGAATCACGCTACAACAAAGCGAGCCGTTTTCTAGTACGTCAATTTCCAGAGCTCATTTCAAATAACTGATAGTTGACAATGTTGGTTTCATGGAAGCAATGCGATCACATTATACACATGTGTTCTCCACCATTCGTTAAAATTAATGAAGGCACATATACAGTCTGATAGTAACTTATTCGTGTAGAAATAATTGGAGCATTATTAAGCATTAGAACATTAACAAATTAAATTATTACTTAGTTCTCACGCCTCCCTGAGGAGGCGCGCCTCAGTTTGATTAACACTCATCTACACCAATGATTATCTCAAATTAGAAGATAAGAAAATAAATAATTACTAATAGATAATTAATAAACATTTATAAGTGATATAATATTTGTAAAATTCATTAAACATTTGGTGAAGCATAAGTTCTTTTGCTTTTCATTCTCATAATACAAAAGCAATACATAAGCATTAAAAGTTAATAAAGTTAATTTGAGAAACTATATATTAAGTTCAATGATTATTTTTTATACACAATCGTTAAATATTTAGAAACAATGGATGTGATGTGTATACTGTATACTACTGTTCCTTCCACTTTTCACATTTACAGAATGCTTTACAGCCTAAATTTTGCATCATGTCTTGCTTGTCTTTCTTGGAATTTCTACCTCTTGTGTTTGTTCTGAATGCAAATAATGTGCTATTTTGGATATTGTCGTAGCAATCCACTTAAAATTGAATCGTCTTAGAATCAATTTCAGAATAGACCAAGGGCGAATATGACGCAAACTTCCGTCTTCAAATCTCGTTTCCGTCACTTCCTGAACGATTACACGTGCAACATTTCTTCAACGATGGATTGAAGAAATGTGGGTAGAGTGGGGGTATTAGTTACGAAATCTGCCACTAGTTTTAATAAAGCAATGCATTCTCAACTTTCTAAATAATTTGCGTTCTTTCTCAGGAGTTCGAGGTATTTCCAGGGATACATCTTTATCTGTTTCTGTCATTTCTTTAGATTTTTTCCCTTTATATTTCAGCATCGAAATTGGGGAGATCGATGACAGCAAGAACATGGGAGCTCCAAATTAACCTAGGCCCAAGGGCTCACAGTCCTATTAATACGGTCCTGCAATTGAAGAACACCGACAAAGCGATATTTCCGTTAAGGTTTTGGTAAGGAAATTTAAAGTTGAGAAAACAAGTTTAAACAAGGACAAAATCACGAATGAGTGGTTAAAAGGAATATTTTGTAGGTGGTTGCCACAATATTCACGATGTCTTTGACAAATAGCCGAAGCCTAAATCATCAGATGAATTCATCTGTTCCTACAAATATTGAAGAAAATAAAATTTATTTTACTTTTTATCGAGTTCTTTGATTCGTTAGATTTCATGAGGCCTTTCTGTCAGTCATTTTCTTTGTGTCCTTAGGGGAGTCTTCGTTTCTTTGCAATGCAGTTTGTAGGTGAGATAAACTACTCATACAACCTATTCCGTCGTTGAACTATTGTGTTTTCTGTAACGCCAGTTATTATTGTAATCTTGAATACGCCGGTATCGTGAACAAGATGCCCAAACGATTCCGGCTTACACAGGTTTTACTGTATTTAGGAAAAGGTGTATTTTGGACCTTTTGAGTGTCAGCAAGCGTGTGAAGTTTATAGTCAGCGTAGCGAAGATAGAGAATTTTTCGAATTCGAAGATTGAGTCTTTTTAAATGCAAAGATGAATTTTTGTGAACTCAATGTCCAGCAAGTGCCTCACACGTGTCTCATTGCAAAAACAAAATCAGTTATTAAGTGATGCAGTGCAAGTTAGGGCAGTTAACAGGATTTTGTGCCACAGTCCACTACAACATACATGAACAGATCTTGGTAAATATGAAACAAATTCATTTTCGGAAACATGTTTAACTCTTTTTACAGAGTGAATAGCGATTGTATTGTTCCAGAATTTAACTTCCCTATTTTCATAAGTTTTAGAGAATAAGTACTGAACGATATGAAACGATTTTGGGGGGGTGTCGATGTGCTATTCATGCTTGTGTGGAACGTTTCTTAACAATAATAATAATAATAATAATAATAATAATAATAATAATTTTATTTTATATGTGTAGAAACATGCAGACAGACTTCCAATGCTCGAAACTACTTTGCTTTATTTGAAGCACATTTGCGACTTCTACATACATTTTGTTTCCTGTACTTGATAAACGCATCCGGTTTTGCAATGAGATAACAGTAACAGTGCTACGCAAACGGAAAGGCAAGGCAAGGAAACTAAATAAATCATATACAAATAATAATAATAATAATAATAATAATAATAATAATTACATTGTAAATGGAATTACAAAAAGGTGCCGTCCTCAGCACACGCAATAGTCAGAAAGTTCCTCAACAATAGTATGTATTACTTAGGCCTTAAACATATAATCCTACCTCGACATCGAGAAGGGCCATTACTTGGCAAAAGTCCGCACAGTTATTTCAATCCTGAGATTTTATCCAGCGACAGAATCACACAACAACAATATTTGATAATAATTGCTTTATTTATATAGTATGATATTTATCTGGTTACAGGTCATTAGGCCCACTCTCCCACCAAAATACAATCAAAACTCAGTTTTGTATATTAATTAAATCAATAACGCGCATACTTGTAGCTGACATTAAAACGGTATGAAAATGAGGAAAAAAAATCTCGAGTGGGAACAGTTTCGTTTTTTCTCACATTCTTATTTCGTTTAATAATCCATACCTTTTTGCACACCACCATCACATCCAAGAGAACCATAGTCATTTTCTCGAAATAATTTTACTAACCACGTACAATCCAAAGGTCTAAAATTGCAAACGGCAGTAGTTCTACGAAAACTGCAATATTCAGTGGCTTCTGCTGGTCAGTGAAAGGGCGGACCCAGCCGATCCTTTTTTTTTTTTTTGTATTTTTTTTTGTTGAGGGGGTGGGCATCGAGTTTTTTGTTAAATAAAAAACAATGTTATTATATTGTACATTATTATGTTCTGTAGATATTATAATATTGAATATTGTTTAAGTAATTACATATTTCGAACATAAATATTTAAATCAAAGAGGCCAAATAAAGGAAGGTAAAGGGAAAACGTAAGGCCTTTGAGGGGGGTCAAGCCCTTCACTGTCTCCGCCAGTGTCAGTGAGCATTAGAATGCGATCGGTTTTGCGGATTAAACAAGGCAGACCAATTAAGGCCACCAATCAACATGAACTATAAGTTAAGAAATTCCATATTACAATGTACATACTTACTGTACATTCTTTGAGAATTGCTAAATTGGCATTGCTTACTGGGGCAGTAATAAACACAATAATCACAAAAGTACATTGAAACATGAGCAATAATCTAATTGTTCAATTAGAGGTTGATTTGCCGTCATCTTCCAGCGTATTTGAGAACCAAATAGTTTTTTTAAACCTTTCATAGGACGTTGCGAGTTTTCACTCTTTATTTTCTGCCTTTATGTAACTCGTCCACATCTACAAACCATGTGCTCGCCATATCACATCTTTTCATACATTTTTTCGATGTAAAGTACATGTTATATACTCTATATCGCAATTTTAAGAAAACCAGGCATTTTCGCCACAACATATTCACATACACGTGAAAACCCTGGCAACAAACCAATCGCGAGCGACAAGTGTTCTGTCTGTTCCGATAAGAGACAACCCACATCTCTTAAATTATGTTCTGGAGGACTGTTGGCAAACATGCATTCGCACTGGGATTCCCAGTACGCACACGTGACCACTGGGATGCCCAGATCTTCTACTGAAAGAGGAGGTGCTTCAAGGAGGGGATAGCGAGGCGTTGGGAGGGGGATAGGGATGTGCCACTGCGAAAAGTCCGAGATGCAACAGTCGGCGTCCACGTCATTCGCAATCACTGAGACTACGACACGGGCGAGATCTGTACTCTGCTGAACAGACAACACTTGAACGAAATATTCACTTCGTAAGTTTACCAATATTACTGGAAATCAAGTTAACATTTTACGTCCATTCTTGTTTTCTTCCTTTACACATGCCAGCTTTCGCATGTCAAATAATAAGTTGGGGAGACCCGGAGACCCGGCTATACGTCGTATGCGGAAAATGTGTTAACACTTGAGTCAGCACGCACATTGAAACAAGGATAACTGTATTTCCCTCTTGCGGCTGTATGACGTTTGCAACCGTCCAAAATATCCTGTTTACTTCTTCCTTCCAGTCTGCAAGCTCAATAACTAAAGCTGATAATACGAAATTTAATTTTCGTTTCACGCTTAAGCGGGCTACGACAGATTTAAGAAAAGAACGCGTTACGGAAGAATTTCTACCTTCCATGATGATAAAGCTCGAAAAAGTTTGAGATTTGCAATTTTCAACAATTTAGAAGTGTTAATGAAAAACGAACATATGCCATACTTTACAAGTGCACTAACTTCTAATTGAGAAAAAAACAACTGTACCGATAAAAAGTGAGTTTCTGAACTTTAAAGAAACATTTCACAATAGCAGAGCTTCAAGTTGAACCAAAAAGATAAGAGAAAAGCATTTTTGGAATAAATATTGGGTACCCTTCACAAGCAACTAGACTGACGTTTTCGAAAAAGAAGAGGAAAATCAACAATACCACTTTTTACAATATCAGCGACCCCTCACAAAGACAATAATCGTTAATTATCGATAGCACTTATTTGCAGCAATACATAATTTTCTAAGTTTAGTAAGTAAAGTTTTCTAATTTAGTAAGTAATGCCCTCTTTAGCGTTTCTCTTAATTTAATAATAAAAAAAAAATATATTTTCAACAAATTATTCCAAATTTCGCCTTTCGGCCAACCACATTTTCCTTTCATAAAATGCACGAATTATTTATAACTGCTTCAAAACAGTTTTTAATAATTGTACTAATTGATCTACAAAATAAATTATGTACCCATTATAAGAAAACTGGGTCCGCCTCGTATGAGCAAAACATAACTGAGGAGTGAAAGCTATCTCACACAGTGCGAGATGTGTCTCAGATCCATTTGGCAGTCGTCCGAGGAAAGAACTGAGCTCACCTTGCTGATAGCAAGATCGAACAGGGTTGGGTGTGGAAGTCATAGTTGGAAAAGTGACGGTCGTGTCAGTTGCCAATTATGAAGTTGAATTCCATTGGCGGAGATATTTCTTTAAAGCACATTAATTTTGTAAATGGGACATGATAAATGTGTTGTGAGTGAATTTATTACATTTCAGAACATAATTAAGTATATTATGAAGATTTATATTTAAGGTTTTCATGGACAGACTCATAAAAAATATTTTCTATTTTATTATTATATTTATATTTTCTATTATAAAATTACATTCGGTCTTTTAGGATTGTCAGTCTTTGAAGTCTGTTGTGTTTATTCTGTGTTGTGTTATTGAGTTCTGTTTAGATTGTGATCCTTTAATGTTTATTGATCCTTCCCCGAAGTTTCTCTTGGTTTGCCCCACATGTTGTAACGGGCACTCAAAACATACAATTAAATAAACGCTATTTTCTTTATCTAATGTAGAACAGGGTCATTCATTTGTTTAAGTTTTCTTTATTAATAATATTATTTCTGAGCCTGATATTAAAATTCTTGTTCAAATATTTCAATTTAATATTAATAGATCCAATGTAGGGAAGCTGAAAAAGACTCGGTCATATTCTAATCTTGAACATAATTAGATGATTTAGATTTGTTATGAGAACTTTTGATTTATCGAATTCTAGTCAACGTTTGACACATTTTTCCATGAATTTCATAGGGTATGTGTTATCTATTACCAATTGGAACACGTTTTCTAAATTCGAGTTGTAGAATCTCTTGTCAGACATCTATGCTTTTATCTGCCTAATTAAATATCATTACTTCTTTAAAGTTTATTGGATGGCTGGAATTAAAATTGATTGATGATTCTCAATTCTTCTATTGACAAGGAAATGTGTTAAAGAAATAAATGTATTGCATATAGGAACGAGATTTGTGTGCTTTTTGCTTAGCAGGAGAAGGCAATAACAGTTTTTCTGACGAAAAGTTGCGTTTTCCGGCGCACGATTACAGTACTCTTCTTGCAACGTAAGGCAAGCAAGTAAAAACGTGGAAATTGCAACATATTGCAGAAAAAATTATGTTCACTGATCTCACTTACAAGTTTGAGACAAGAAGACTGCAAACAGGATATTGTAACGTATTAGCCAGCGTGCCTCATGGCATCTATTTGGGGACGCTTGGTAGAGGATTAGCCTCGCCACAGGAAGAAGGGATTTTCCGTAAAGGGAATAACGCGGAAACGGGAGAAACAAGGCTTTGGGAGTATCCGGTCTATAGAAACTTTTCACTGTTATAACAAGCGAGGGGGTGGCGTGACGTAGTAGGTCACGTGGGCCTCGACTATATAACAGAAAGTACAGAGCCAGTGGGTGGGTTCTGGAGACAGTGGGAGAACCTCGTGCGTGTGCACAAAACTTGGCGCCACGACGGTGCATATGCGAGCCAGGCTCGCGAGGCTCGAGTCACTAGTTGACGAAACCTGCGGACTTTAGGTCCTTGGGTGACTGCGGTCACGGGGGAGCGATGCTGTGTGCGTGCTCCGAGGTGAAGAGTGGTTGAGTGCCACGATTCACGCCGATTCTCAATCGGATAAGATCGCTCCTGCGATCGAGGCAAACCAGCCGTTGGTGCGCCAGAACGGACTTTGTGTCTCAGCGTGACATCCGGTCACGGAAGCTAGGCTTTGTGCGCGCTTCAAAAGTAGGAGTGGCGAATACCACAATCAAAACCATCTTCAATCGGGTTTGGATCGCTCCCGCGATCAGGGGATAGTAGGTCTATCAGAGCTAGGGTGTAAGTAGATTATTAAGTGTATATATTTCTTTTGTTATCTTGTTAATAAATATATTTGTTATATGAAAGCTCTGTGGTCGCTGTGAGTATCCATGACGTCACAATATATTATTTCAATGAAATCATTATCACGTGAAGTAATGTGCATTTTTGCTACCAAGAATTTACACACTGACAGGGGGGTAACATCATTTTCAGCGCGTCCGAAGAGTGTCATCTTAAAACGTTGATTGTAAAAAGAACGTGACAATAGTTATTTACGATATAAGTGTTTTAAAGTATCTGATAACAATTCGAGATTGGAAAACTGCAAAACGAGGCAGTAAGGCCTATTACAAATATCGTACAACGTTTTATCCACTTAGTAAATAATTGTTAGATTTAATGTGAAATTTCGTATGTCTTCAATTAATATTCACATTTTTTCTGCAATAAGTAGCGACACTTCTCTCAATAAGGAAAACAATTGAAACATACTTTACCTAACAAATGAAATAAACACAATCTATTTTATTACACATTTTTTTTACAAACAGTTCCGGTAATTGTCATTTTCAGATGATTTATCTTACGACGCGAGTGCTAGTGCTACACACCTCATGCATTGTTGCCAACGAAATATATCGTTCGATTTATTTCTCAGCAATGAAAATGTAAGGAGTTCCCCCGTCACGTGGCCTCGGTCGATGGCGACCCCGATGACTGTCACGGTCGAGTCAGGCCCCGCTCAATACTCTCTGACGTTGACGTCAACCTTTCAAGATAAGAACCACAACTCGGGCACATACTAGAGAGAAAACAAGATTTCATAGAAACCATAACTCAGCGAATTTAGCAAGTTTTACTGTTTTTACTTTCTTGGAAGGAACTTCTTAAGAAGAGAAAATTATGTAATGCTGCGCGAAAACATGGCGAATTGTCGGAAGAAAAATTATTAGAGAGTTCTGGAAACGAAAAAGTGGAAACTCTAGTTGCTAAATTAAAAAAACAAAATCTTCTAACACGTGGTGTAGCCAGAATCCCTATTTTGTGAGTCCTTGATACCGAAAAATCGCTTGACAGCAAAACATGTCTAAACAACACAAGCGGCTAAACCGTTCAGCCGATTTTCTCCAAAATTTATATTTCCCCATCGATTTGACTGACATTGCGGCCCCTTGAATTTGAAATCTATATTTTAATTTTTGGAATACTTTACACGAAGCCCTGGAACATTTTCAATATTTTTTAAAAAATAATGGTGCCATCGATTTTGATTAAATTTTGGTGTTGGATAGTCTAAAGGTTGTTTAAAAGAATGGCGCAAATGTCATGTTGGTTAAAAACTCCAATTTTTCGATAACTGAAAAATTCAAAATTGTTCGGCATCTTCCTACAACTAACATATTAAAGACAGATTTCCCCCTTAATTGTAAGTTGCAATAGGGTGACCATATTTCCCGCACTTTCCGGGAACATTCCTTATAGTGTGGTGGCCATGTTTCAGAAATTGTTACGCTGGTTACTCTATTATTCCCCGAGCGGGGAAATTGAATTTTGGAAAGTAACTAAACAAAATGACGCCACTTTGTGTAAAACGAATAGGTTTCGTAAACTTTGAAAACATAAAATATTCCTTTTAAAATAAAACTACAATACTCAATTTTTACATTGAAACGATTTTTGCCAGCACAAAAAGTTTCCCTAGCAGACGGGGCAGGCATTGACAGGAGATCGAATGAAAATTGCCAATAACGCCGGTTAAAAACCGACTGGGTTTCAACCCTAACGAATCAACTTCTTACATAGAGTTTCACATACATTGTTTAAGTAAATTCTTACGTGCAAAACATTGCGTAACGTCCAATTACAAAAATATTTCAATTAATATTGTATATTATCAATAATATTTTATATTATTCATAGATACCATACGCTCAGCTCCTTAGCAACCATCCAAATAACGCTTTAAGATCACGTCCATAACAAAGGCTGTTAAAATGCTTATTTAACTAACTTTAACTTTTTTTATATTTTAAAGGACTCTCGGTTTAAATTTTACCAGTGCTCACAAATCTTTGGATAAGCATATTCATTTGTCATCTTGCCCTTTTTGTTTATTTGTCCCTCATATACCATTAGCGCCTTCCCCGTCCGCCATCTTGTCTAATTTACCCCTTTCTTCTCCTTTGGCAATTTTGTTCCCTTCCCCTCTTCGTTCTCCTTTCCCCGCTTTATCACACTTCCCCCTCCGCCCTTTTGATACTTCCGCGCCCTGCGATTGTTATTTTAAATTGGTAATTTGAACCTTAATAGAGAACATCGAGAGTAAAAGCAATTCTTAACTTATAAAAGTCTGAAATGTTTATTTTGACTAACAAGAATTAGAAATAAAAAACAACATTGTAACACGTCCTATATTAGTCTCTAAGGACTTGTTACATAAATAAAAATTGTTTCTATTTGGGGTCTACATTGGCTCTGATATCTTGTTATGCCCATTTACAACTTTGCAAACAATAATTTAAAATCCCATGGTGCTTGAGCAGTGTGGATAACAGTGTTTAAAGGCCATAACCTAACATTATGATTGAGGGTGGAGGTCTAATGACACAAATATTTATTTCTTAATCTAATATATGTGTTAATATATTATTCATTTACACATACATATCTACATTTATACGTTGTTGCCGTCTTGCTTAGTGTAAATTCTAATTTCTATATGACTAATATATATATATATATATATATATATATATATATATACACACACACACACTGCACAGCCGGGCCCTCGCGTCACGCTGAATCAACATATTTCTAGGTAAATTTGCACATTCGCCACTGCGTGCGCGCAGCGAACCGAGAGTTTCACAGCGAGCGTCCGTCCCCGAAAGGCACCATTCCATCCCATTGTATAGCTGTCGGTGACTGACAACCAAAACTGTTACATTAAGAGGCGAGAACAGCCCACCATAAATGACTAAGCGACTATAAATCACATGCCTCTAAAGAAGACTAGCCCGTGGAAAGTTTCGCGACGTGATAGGACGGGCACTTTTCGAGAGGGGTGGGGACGGAAAATCGCAGGAGCACAAGGCGCTAGAGGGACGGACACTGAGAAAAAGAGTGCTGAGGCGAGCGGTTGGCTCAGGGAGCTCCCTTCGAGATTCAATGACGATTATAGCTATACGGAAACTGTCGATAGTCTTCAGCCATTATGTTCCCGCATCGGAATGCAGTCCGGATGCCGGTCTAGAACGGTTAGCGTAACACCCACAAAGTACACGACAGGTTGTGCAGCCTAAATATTCGGCTGCCAAACATAGTAGGCGGTTCAGGTGACGTTTGTCGACCTGTGACCGCGCATCGACCGTGTGACCGCGCATCGAAAGTTTGCTGTTCCAATCCCGCGGACGGCCGTGGAAGATCTCCTGCCCAGCCAGGCGACGTGTTCCTGCCGACTACAGAAGATGTCCATGGTTCTCCAACGGGTCATCTGCTGCCACCGGCCTATATCTGACGTGTAATCCCTCGGAGTGACGTATCAGAAATTAATTCATTGATTCACGTAAGTGTTAACTTTCAACTAGTTAATAGACAGAGTAAAGCCCTAAAGGGAATATTATGTAAAAGAGGACTCACTGAACCAATAAACGTGTTCCCGCCATTTTGGTCGGGTGGCCACACAAGAAAAATGTGTATTATTTGGTAGCTAGTAAGCAAGTGCAATCCATTCGACCCAAGGCGCTCATCCCTGAAGATGTCTCATGGCCGGTACCCAGATCACAGGTAGGCATACGCTTGGCGCCCACCCTAATAAATTTAGCGCGTGCTCCTGGTGTTTGGAAACGACCGTCGCACCTTCAGTGTGACGGAAGCTCCTCCCCTATGATAGTGTGACTCACAGCGGCACGGCAAAAAGTGTGTCGCGTGGTCCATTACATAAATTGGCACCCAACGTGTTTTTTTCTCTTTCGAATAGTTTCGCTTGGGTTGATAACAAAAATGTCACCCAACGTGATTTTTATACTTCGAAAATTTTCGCTTGTGTTGTACACATAAATTGACGCCCATGTGTTTTTTTCTATTGCCTGTCGTACTCATTTATCAATTATAATTATTTGTAATGTTCTTATTACTTTATCTCATAAAGTATCAACACTTGCGAAATCATTGCCCAACTGAAGGTTGCATTTGCTTTATAGTATGTGTTTCTATCATTGTTTAGTTTCGTATGTACATTTTATTAATGATTCAGTTCGTGTGTAAGAACATTTTTTCTGTCTCTGTAATTATAAGATGTGTGAGTGCACTATACAAATTGACGCTCAAAGTGATTTATTAAGAACTCTAATTTCATATTTGTTGCATCAAGTCAGTTTCATTAATTTATAAGTTTTGCATTTTGACGCTTGTCTTTATTTGGCTTAATTTTACCTAACTAAAGTATACATTTGTTCATTTACATTTTTACATATTGTTTATGTTAGATTAAGAATATATGTTTTGTTCTAAGTGTTCTTTCAAATTTTCATGTTCATTTCTCAGTGTTATGCTAAAACTTTTCATTGTGTGTGTATCTTAATTTTGCGATTGTTGGGCTTAATTGTATACTCCTGTATAGGCGTAATTATGATAGTTACGTCACTTCGAGGATTACACGTTCCAATATGGCTGAAAATCAACCTGTTCATAATATCAAGGTCGCCGACTTCGCACTTCAAACCGCTCCCTCAGTCCACCGATCGGATGTTCAGCTGTTCAGACCCTTATTATAGACCCAGCCTCTGAGCAGGTAGGAGCCGTTACAAGCGCAGCGGTCATTCCTCCCCAAACCACAACCGCTCCGACGGTACCTGCAGACTAAATGTCTTAATTATTCAGCACGTTATTTGCAAAATTGAACGAACAGCGTCAAGACTTTAATTCCAAATTTTAAGAATAGCGTCAGGACTTCAACTCTAAATTTAACAATATGGATTCTAAATTTGATTCAAAGTTTAATGCTCTTGATAGTAGATTAGAGGAACAACTCACTATTCTCAACCAATTTCAAAGTAAGGTTTCTCACCAGCTCGATTCTGTTAAATCTAAAGTCGAAGAACAAAGCACTAAAATCGCTTCTCTCGCTTCTGCTGCTGAAAATAATTCACTTCAGATATCCAATATCAAAGAAGCGTTAACAGGCTAGATAAAGAAATGCGAAAATTTGCATTCTGACACATTTAAACAAATCACAAAATTTAAAGTTAACTTTAGCAAAGACATCGAAACTGTG
The DNA here is from genome assembly GCA_017312745.1 of Gryllus bimaculatus. Classification (NCBI taxonomy): domain Eukaryota; kingdom Metazoa; phylum Arthropoda; class Insecta; order Orthoptera; family Gryllidae; genus Gryllus; species Gryllus bimaculatus. Next base: position 1,561,302 of record BOPP01000251.1, read on the forward strand.
TCAGAAAGGCAAACTAATTTAAGTCACTGGGCTCGCGAAAAATATAAAGACAATGAAATTGAACTTTCAAACATTAAAGGTGAAGTTACTTAAAAACTAAAAGGTGTCGATAATAAGATTGAAGGATTTCACGAGACAGTGGATCATAAAATTGAAAAAGTTAAATTAGTATTGCATCAACAAGCATTAGAGTAAAGGAAAGAAATTGATTTTCAAATTGAAGAAAAGGCTATTTCGGCTTCCCCAGTCAACGCAATGCCTTTGTCAATTCCCCCTAATTTGAAGTTTCTGGAAATAGGGGTGAACAAACTATTAAGTTCTTAAGTAACGTGAAAAAATTATCTTGCTCTAGCGAGGTATATTCCTGACTCTTCTTATCAAAACGTTATATCACAAATGTTGATTGACCACACTCAAGAATTATTTCAAATACTCATACCTACTCCTTCAGATTATCAGAATTTTCGTTCTAAATTTATCAATCGTTTTTACGATAGAAACACCCATAACAATTTTAAAATTTCGAGATTGGGTTTCATTTGTTATTAAGGGTATAATTTTAAAACTAATAGTCGGATTAAGGTCAGCTTTGCACCATTGACTTTCTCGCCGACAGTTGTACTTACATAAGTGATATCAGGGAGATACTACGAAATTAAGCTTTTTCCAAATTTTGGCGCAATTACAGAATATGGGCATCATTTGTTTCGAAGCATATACTTTCGAAACTAAAGGTCAAATTGACCACTGCTATCAACCATTTAATTTCTCGTCGAGCGATGTACTTACATTCGTGATTTCAGAAAGATACTACAAAATTAGGTTTTTCCCAATTTTTTGCTCTATTTCAGGATTTCAGCTTCATATGTTTGTAAGGGCATAATTTCGAAACTAATGGTCGGATTGACCTCTGCT
>BOPP01000252.1:0-19520 GCA_017312745.1 Gryllus bimaculatus
TTAAGTTTTTCTCAATTTTTGGTCGAATTTTCTTGTTTAGGTGTTCGTTTGTTTTCAAGTGTTTAATTTGGAAACTAATAGTCGGATTGAAATGTTGATTGCACAATTGAATGATTTCAGATATAATCTACGAAATTAAGTTTTTTTTACCTTTTTTTGCCTGACTTTCGGGTTTTGGGCTTAATATGTTTTCAGACTTTTAATTTCGAAACTAATAGTCGAGTTGAAGTGTAGTTTAAACCATTGAATTTCTTGTCGTGAGTTGTACTTGTATACGTGATTTCAGATTGATTCTACGAAATTAAGTTTTTTTCCATTTTTTGCTCTATTTGCTGGTTTTGGGCTTCATTTGTTTTCAAACGTTTAATTTCGAAACTAATAGTCGGATTCAAGTGTAATTTGCACCATTGAATTTCTCGTCGTGAGTTGCACTCGTATACGTGATTTCAGATATATTCTACGAAATTACGTTTTTTCCCATTTTTGGCCCGACTTTCGGGTTTTGAGCTTCATTTGTTTTGAAGCGTTCAATTTCGAAACTAATAGTCGGATTGAAGTGTAGTTTTTACCTTTGAATTTCTCGTCGTGAGTTGCACTTGTATACGAGATTTCAGATAGATTCTACGAAATTACGTTTTTTCCCATTTTTGGCCCGACTTTCTGGTTTCTGCTTCATTTGTTTTCAAGCGATTAATTTCGAAACTAATGGTCGGATTGATGTCTAGTTTGCACCATTGAATTTCTCTTCGTGAGTTGTACTTGTATACGTGATTTCAGATAGATTCTACGAAATTATTTTTTTTTCCATTTTTTGCCCGATATAAGGGGTTTTGGGCTTCATTTGTTTTCAAACGTTTAATTTCGAAACTAATAGTCGGATTGAAGTGTAGTTTGCACCATTGAATTTCTCATCGTGAGTTGCACTTGTATACGTGATTTCAGATAGAATCTACGAAATTAAGTTTTTTTTAAATTTTTGGCCCGACTTTCGGGTTTTGGGCTTCATTTGTTTTCAAGCGATTAATTTCGAAACTAATGGTCGGATTGATGTCTAGTTTGGACCATTGAAATTCTCGTCGTGGGTTGCACTTTTATACGTGATTTCAGATAGATTCTACGAAATTATTTTTTTTCTATTTTTCGCTCAATTTTGGGATTTATGGCTTCATTTGTTTCAAGCGTTTAATTTCGAAACTAATAGTCGGATTGGTGTCTAGTTTCACCATTGAATTTCTCGTCGTGAGTGGTACTTATATGCGTCATTTTTGATAGATTCTACGAAATTAAGATTTTTCCCCCCTTTTGGCCCAAATTTGGGGTTTGGGCCTCATTTGTTTTCAAGCGTTTAATTTCGAAACTATTAGTCAGATTGAGATCTAGTTTGCACCATTGAATTTCTCGTCGTGAGTTGCACTTGTATACGTGATTTCAGATAGATTCTACGAAATTAATTTTTTTTCCATTTTTGGCCCGGCTTTCGGGTTTTTGGCTTCATTTGTTTTCAAGCGATTAATTTCGAAACTCATTGTCGGTTTGATGTCTAGTTTGCACCATTGAATTTCTCGTCGTGAGTTTTACTTGTAAACGTGATTTCAGATAGATTCTACGAAATTATTTTTTTTCTATTTTTCACCCAAATTTGGGATTTATGGCTTCATTTGTTTTCAAGCGTTTAATTTCGAAACTAATAGTCGGATTGGTGTCTAGTTTCACCATTGAATTTTTCGTCGTGAGTGGTACCTATATGCGTGGTTTTTGATAGATTCTACGAAATTCAGACTTTTTCCCCATTTTTGGTCCAAATTTCGGGTTTTGGGCTTCATTTGTTTTCAAGCGTTTAATTTCGAAATTATTAGTCGGATTGATGTCTAGTTTGCACCATTGAATTTCTCGTCGTGAGTTGCACTTGTATACGTGATTTCAGATAGATTCTACGAAATTAAGTTTTTTTCCATTTTTGACCCAAATTTCGGGTTTTCGTATTCATTTGTTTTCAGGGGTTGAATTTCGAAACTAATAGTCGGATTGAAGTGTAGTTTGCACCATTTAATATCTCGTCGAGAGTTGTAATTTTATACGTGATTTCAGGTAGAAACTACGAAATTAAGTTTTTTTTAATTTTTTGCCCTAAATTTGAGATTCATTTGGGATTCATTTGTTTTAAGGCGTTTAATTTTGAAACGAAGTGTCGGATTGACGTTTAGTTTCACATATAATTTCTCGTCAAGAGTTGTACCAATATACGTTATTTCAGATAGATACTACAATATTAAGTTTATTCCCATGTTTTGCCCCAATTTCTGGATTTGGGCTTCAATTGATTTTGAGCGTTTACTTTGAAACTAATAGTCGGTTTGACGTTTGCTTTGCACCATTGAAATTCTCGTCGAGGGTTGTACTTATATACATGATTTCAGATAGATACTACGAAATTATGTTTTTTCCAATTTTTTGCCTCACTTTCGTGATTAGGGCTACATTTATTTTAAGCGTATAATTTGGAAACTAATAGTCGAATTGACGTATGTTTTTCACCATTGACTTTCTCCGCGAGTGTTGTATACATATACATCATTTCAGATAGATACAACGAAATTTGTTTTTTCCCTTTTTTGGCCCAATTTCTAGATTTAGGTTTCATTTAATATCAGGCGTAAATTTGGAAACCAATAGTCGGATTGACGTTTGCTTCCCACTATTGAATTTCTCGTCGAGAGTTGTACTCACATACGTGATTTCAGAAAGAAACTACCTAATTAGGTTTTTGACAATTTTTTCGCTGAATTTCAGAGTGTGGGCCTCATTTGATTTCACGCGTGTAATATCCAAATCAATAGTCGGACTGACGTCTGATTTGCACCACTGAATTTCTGGTCGAGAATTGTACTTACATACGTGTTTTTAGAATGAAACTACGTAATTGGTTTTTTTCCAATTTTTTCCCTAATTTCGGGTTTTTTAGCTTTATTTAATTTCAAGCGTTTAATTTCGAAACAAATGGTTGGATTATTGTCTGCTTTGCACAATTGAATTTCTCGACGATAGTTATATTTACATACGTTATTTCAGTAAGAAACTACGAAATTGGGTTTCTTTACAATATTTTCCCTAAAATTCGGGATTTGGGCCTCATTTGATTTCACGCTTATAATTTCGAATCTAATAGTCGGATTGACTTTTGTTATGCACCATTGAATTTCTCGTCGCGAATTGTACTTACATTCGTGATTTTAGAAAGAAACTACCTAATTAGGTTAGGTTAGGGGTTTTTTTTACAATTTTTTTCCTGAATTGCGGGTATTTGGGCCTTATTTGATATTACGAGTATAATTTCGAAACTAATAGTCGGGTTGTGTTTCCTTTGCACCATTGAATTCCTTGTCGAGAGTTGTACTTACATACGTGATTTCAGAAAGAATCAACGAAATTCGGTTTTTTTTCAATTTTCCCTCTAATTTCGGGATTTGGACCCCATTTCATTTCAAGCGTTTTATAGTGAGTAATGCCAATTCAAGAATATTAAAGAACAGTAAAACCTTGGCCTAAATTGCAATATTCTTTGAAACTTTTCGATTTATTAATAAGATAATGGTGTTTAAACACTTCTTTAAATTGGAAATTTGAAGCTTTTTCGCCCAAAAGGATGAAGTTTTCGAAAATATTTATTAGAAGTCGTTTGAAGCACGTTAACTCACAAATACTATGGGGTTTATAAGTTACTGGAAATGTGCAAATTAACGGCGTGAGAGATCTATAAAAAATTACATTTGTGTTATGTTTGGAGAAGAAAAACAAATAATATCCCAAAATGAACTTTATTATTACTTTTAGCTTTGCTATAAAAGAGTACAATTAGCATTATCCGTTCGAAACGTTTGAAGAATAAATTGGAACAAAATTTGAGAAAATGGCGTTAGAGCGTTTTGAAAGTAGATAATTTTGAGCAAGTTTTCGCAGAAAACGGTTGAATTCTCGAGAAACATTGCATGACATTTTTAGAGCACATTTACTCATAAATATACTAATGAATGTAATAAAAGTAGTCATAAAACAAATCGGCGGTATTTTAAATACGTGAGATAAGTCAAAAAATTACATTTTCGTAATTTTTGAAAGTACAAGGGAATAGAGCAAACTAATGTTTATGTCATCTGATTATGTATTTAGCACTATCTCTACCAAACGCTGAAAGAAATAATTTAAGCCGTTTTTGAGAAAATATTGCTTTTGTTATTTTTTAAAATTGCACGGATAGTGGTACGATGGAGTAACGGTTAGCGTATCGGACTGGTATACCCAAGTTGGCGGGTTAAAACCAGATCGAAGGCGTGAATTTTTAATGGCGAAAAAAATCCTTTGGAGGGGAAGTAAAGCCGGCTGTCTTGTGTTAGTAGATTTACTTGCATGTAAAAGATCCTCAAGCCTAAATGACGCCTCTGAACTAAATTACAAAATCGCCTGTTTCTCGCCCAAGAAATACCTCCTTCCTCTGCTAGTTGGTGAAAGGAGCCTAGCGAAATTTGCGTGGTCAGTCGGAAGAGCGGGCCTAATGGCCCGAACCTCGCCACGTAAAATAAGGCATTAATTGAATTCAATTTATATATTGCTCGAAAACTAGTTAAATTTTCAAAAAAAAATAAATAAGCACGATGTTAATGAAAGAAATCACTATGGAGACCAAATTTTATTTGTAGGAGAAATCTTTAACATAAGTTTTCTAGTTGTAGGTAGGCGCGAATGGAAATTTTCGAATATTTTGAGTTAACCCTGAAAATTGCTCCTTACCCTAAATAGAAAAATTGGAACTCTTAACAGTTTCCATTAAAGGACGTGAAAGGAAAACATTTGAATAGGAACATTATTCCAGCGACGACAAACGCATTTATTTTATGAAGACATTCCATTGGCTGCGCCGCAGAACGGAAACTTGCTATTATTTCTTTCCACATTAAAAAGACTAATTAACAAACTCCACTCCACTAATTAACAAACTCAACCAAAATGGCAATTCAATTAATGCTTTCTGGTATACACACTAAAAAATAAATTCACTCCAGCATCGGCACACTAATAGTTGAGGGGCAAAAACATCAACAAATTGACTTGACTTCCAATCATTCCTTACGAGCACATCGCACCACGCCGTATTTTCCAGTTCACCTCAGTGGTGGGCAGGCAGTTTAGGAAAGCTTTCCACCATGGTCGTGTCGCAATCCACAGCCACGCCACGGTAGCAGCCTCTCGAATTATATTTCGGCGCTGTTGTCTCGCCGACAACTCCCCGGCTGCAAGCAAGGTCCCGCTTCCCGCACCAACACTATGGGAAAGGGCGGAGAGTGAGGCCACTATGGGAAACCACTATGGGAAAGGGCGGCGGCCATGGAGCAACTCCTCTCTCAGACATAGTTCCAGCCCTCAGCCAGGGGGCGGTAGCTCCGAGCTTTTTTTCGCCCATATTCGCCGTAACACCACGGAGCACGCCAACTGACCAGGAAATTAATTGCTTATAGGCTGTTCCGGATCAAATGGTTTAACATTCATTCTGGCCGGGCCTAACATTGGGTTCGCGGAAGCTCTTCCTGTTCACTGCGCCCTGCCCACGTGACCCAGGTAACACATAGGGAAATAATTGTTATTGGCGACCGAAATCTTGATTTCTTCAGGCGTTGAAGGCAGCAAACTCGAGTGGGTACTTTTGGGTACACGTCCATATTCGCCTTAACACCACTGAGCGCGCAAACGGGCCGGGAAACTAATTTCTTATAGGCTGCTCCGTGTTAACATTTAATCTGGCCGGGCCTAAAATTGGGAGTTGTTTTTCAATTTTGAAATGTCTGGTAGGATTTTTTAAGGTACCCCCCAGTATAAATTAATGTTTTTTAATAATTTCAGGGCTTCGACTGAGTCCAGATTGACAGGGGTTTATTTAGTTTGGAAAAACACTGCACGGATAATTTAGGAGTTAGTGACGGACGAACGGACGTTAGAAAAAAACATTTTTTTCTGTATCAGTGGTCCCTAAAAAAGTATTTGCGTTGATATCTGAAATAAATATTTCGCAGCATTACATAACTTTCCCCAAACTTAATATTACTCCGTATATACGTATGTTTACGGAAAAGTAAAAAATAGATAAAACTATCCATTGACACTGTGTTTAGCACAAACAATAATCTCTGTTTTATAAGAAATCCGGAAAACATAACAGATTTTAGAATCGACAAGGAAGTATTATGTTCGTTAATACTTTAACTGAACAACGTTTAAAAATTGATGTATTCCAAATCGATTATGTAATATTAAAATTTTTAAAAAGTAATATATCTGGGATGTTTCAAGTCAATATGATCAATTTATTCTGAACTTTCAAAAGTATTGTTAATTATAAAATCAGGTATGTCGTGTAGTCCACAGTTATCGACAGCAGAATGCCAATTTAAAAAAACATATTTCTACTTGCGCGTTAAAAACTCTTATTCACGGTAGGAGTAACATTTTCCGAACGTTATCGAAGGAAAATGGTCTTTCAAAATCTGTGTTGGCATCAGATCCGAAATCGATATTCCGGCTGACAATATTGTTTCTTAAGCATTTCAGGTCTGTGAATATTAATTATTGCTTCCTAGAAAAAATCGGAGTTTTCTTTCGAGCTGTTTTTTCCAAACAATTCTGCGAGATAACATTCGGTTACGAAACAAAGGTGCGTTAGTTACATAGTACGGTTAAGGAATCAATAGAAAAAGTGTTGTAAAGTGCGAATCAGAACCTGGAAATTTTATATTTTCAGACCTGGAAATCCGGGGAAAAACCGTGAATTCCAAAATGCCGGGTCGGTGGTTGCTCAGATCCGTCCGTTCGTTGGATGGCTTTTGCGTCTAAACCCCTAAACCGGCTTTTCTCCAAAATGGAAATTCCTCCAACGATCTGACTGAACTCGCTTTGCGAATTCGATTCGGATTCAGTCAGTTATGGGAGTAATATACATGAAGCTCAAACACATTTTCGAAATTTTCCAAAAATCTCTCGAAAGAGCTTTGCTGTATTAGTGCTTTGTACGTTATAAACTGTCCTTGGGTAAGATTTTCGTGAAATCTTTATGTTAAGTTCAAAAAACGTAATTTCTTAAAAAATAGATTTATTCTTATCTCACACCAGTACAGAGTAACCATGTATTAGCCAGATCCAACAATTTTCCTGAAGATGTACCAGTGTATGTCAAAGTCGCCGTTGCCCAGGGAGATATCCGAAGCTAGTAGCTGTAGCACCGAAGTATCTATCAGAGAGAGAAAGAGAGAGAGAGTGAGAGTCCGTACCCTTTGCTGTTCCGTCAACACAGTTCAAAATTCACTCATGAACTCGATCAGCGCTCGATACGGCTGGTAGGTGCTCAATTGCCCTCTGCCCGCCGGGGCGCTGCTTTATAGCCCGCTGGGGCTGTGTGTCTGCTGGCCAGCCCCCGGATAGAGGTAGTGCCTTCTTTTTCGGTGCCTGGTCGCACGTGACTGCGCCGCGGGTGCTGCTGTCGTCGCCCCCTTTTGAGCGGCGACGGTACTAGGTTTTGGCGGGTCATTCAATGGTGCGCAGTCGACTACCGCACTTTAGATAATGTAATGAGCAGTTTTGTGAAAATATTAGTTTCATGACAATTATTAGGAGAAAAATCTTCTTTACATATTTTTCTATGTATCCAAACCTTTACTTTAATTTTGTGTTCTAATAGAACAAATTTCGTAAAAGATTAGCATAAGCCCTATTTCCATTATAACATGAGGAATTTCGAAAATTGCAAGATTTCAACTTTGTTTCGAGTGTGTCCTGTACTTTTACTATCGCAAAAGAGTATTAATAATTTTCAACTTTGTTGTTTTCTTTCCACAGGCAAGGCTGATTCCCCTGATGTCAACATACCGTGGCCAGCAGATAGATATGGAACAATTTTGTCTGTTAGAACCATGTGCTTCATCAAATGGAGAGAAGGCATGGTCTTCGAATATACCTACCCAAGAGAGGAGTGAATTCTCTCCCGACACGTTTGATCTACTACAACGTACTACATCAAGAATTCAATGTTTGGACGAGTTCCAGCACCAGGTGAGAGAACTATTCGAACATTCTTACGAAACGCGTTGAGGGCTGCGGTCGCGTGAGCACTACTATTATTATCTGAGTCTGTGGATTGTACAATAAACATTTTGACAAAACATTCATTCGTCACTGACGCGGCCATTCGTTGTATGGGTATTTTCGGCTCCCCGCCTAGCGCATCCATTATGTAGCATTCTTTCTTTGTACTCTCTTCTTATATACTTCTTATTTTTCTACACTAGTATTTTTATTTAATAGTCTATGAAAAGAAACTTATAATTGTAAACAATTTTTGAAGCCTTTATGAATATCCGCGCGCGTTGTTTTTTAGCCATTTCGCTAGATGCGAGAGAAGTTGGTTGTTTTGACGACAGGAGTGTAATATCTAAACTGTAGCTAGTGTTTCTGTGCAAAATAATTTACTATACTATGGAAGCGAACATTTCTAGTTTTCAAATTTTGTTCAGTTTGCCACTTAAATGTAAAAGAATAAAATAACAAAGTGAACGAAATACAGAGCACACGTTTTATGCACTCTAACCTCGCAACAAGAGTTTAATGAATCGTCAATTATATGTGCGTGTACCGGTCGATCGAAATAGAAAATTTTCATATTAGTAACGCGAAACGACTTTCTGATTCGTAAATATAATGCTAAACCTACGTTTTGTATTCACATGAAAAAGTAAAATAAGATTTTTTTATTGTATTCCAGCATTATAAAATAACTTTTTCTTTTGCAAGAAATTGTTAATAATCGTGCATTTTACGGCACCAATGATGTCGTATTAGACTTTATGTCACGAATGATTGCGTCATCACAAATTCAGCCTATCGTAGCGGGAGAGAATTGGGGGAAGTAGAGCTAAATGGAATTGTCGACCACCGTTTACTCGCACGATGTCAAATATCCGAGTCGTTACAGGGAAGTTGTATTCTCTTATAAATGTATAATGCCGTTATCCAAAAAAATGTAGTATGCAACTCGTTTTAATGCTGCTTTATTACATTCGTACGAATTTGAAAACTCGCTCCTTGTTTTCAAAACATGTACTCATGCAATAAAGCTTAATATTATAAACTAATTGCATAAACTTCTGTTTATTGCTTATTGTAGTCACATGTTTTTGAGTCAATGCGTTCAGTTAACTAATGAAAAAACTACTTAAATCGACATTGTCTTCATATTCATTGTATTCATTAGGGATCGCAGCTAGAGCCTATATCTGTAAATTCATTAAGAAATTTGATACAGTCCTATTTTAATAGTATGCAATTCTAGTTGGAGAGTTCGAAAACATTTAAACCCTTTAAAATTCAAAAGTAAATAAAACATAACTAGAGATGCTAAGGAATAGCCCAGATCCTCCGCCGTTTAGTTGTGCATTTCCTTTGGTCTCGGCCAGTTATTAGGACTTGCCGCATACTCTTGCCATCTATCGCCCCCAAAGAACATTTCTTTCGAATTTTCTTATTTTTTGTGTCATATTTATACTACGGATTGGCAATTCAAGTATATTAAAGAACAGTAACACCTTGACTTAAATGGTAATTTTCTTTTAAACATTTGAATCCGTTTATAAGATAATGGTGTTTAAGCACTTCTGTAAATTGGAAATTTGATGCTTTTTCACGCAAAAGGTTTGAGTTTTCGAAAAATTTCATTAGAAGTCATTTGAAGATCTTTATCTCACAAATACTTTAGTGTTTACAAATGACTGGAAATGTGCAAATTAACGGCGTGTGAGATGTCACAAAAAAATTACATTTGTGTTATATTTGAAGAAGAAGAAGAACAACAACAAATAACACCCAAAAAATGAACTTTATAAAGATTCAAAGCGATTTATAATAACTAGTGGTGCAACAACAGCACTTACGTTCTTGCAGTATTAGTGTTATTGTTATTTACAACCGGGGTGCCATGTATGTATTAACATATACTTTAATTTCAAACAGAAATTACGCAAAACTACTAACTTTTACAAATAATTGTACCTGACCTTTTTTGAAGAGATGATTTTGTATAAGAGACTTATCTGCGGCAAAAAAACTCAGTCGTGAATTGCAATTTTCGAAAAAACGAACAATATCCCAAAATAGAACTTCCACGACATTGTTGCGCCCTTTGCCCTTTATTACATATGTAAAGAAAATGTGCAGAAATAATTTTGTAGCTATTTTTGAGATTTTTTTAATGTCAATTGCAAAATGCGCAAAAGTACTCGTTATTTCAAAATATTGTACTTGAACTCTTTAATTAGATTTTGTACAACAGAAATCGACTCTCCGGTTGAAAAAATATATTCTTAAGAAATGCATGTCTCTGAATATTAATTAGTAACATATGCTTCCAAGGAGAAAAACGCAGTTTTCTTTAAAGCTCGTTTTTGTAATACAATCTGCACGATAATACTCGGTTGCGAAAGAAACGTGCGTTACTAACATTGTACGGTTAAGTAGAGAGAATCAAGAGAAAAAAAAGTGTTGTAATGTGCGAATCAGACCCTGGAAAAGTTATATTTTCAGACTTGGAAATTCGTGAAAAGCCTTGAATTCCAAAATGCCAGGTCGCCAGGTCCAAAATGCATGGTCCGTCCGTTCGTTGGGCGACATTTACTCCTAAACCCTTAAGCAGACTTTTCTCCAAAATGGAAATTCCTCCAACGATATGACTGAACTCACCATGCGACTTCGATTCGGATTCATTCAGTTTTGGGAGTCGTTTACATGCAGCTCAAAACACATTTTCGAAATTTTCCCAAAATGACTCGTAAGACCTATTCTGAATTAGAGCTTTGTACGATTTTCCTAGAATTTTTAGATAATGTAATGAGCAATTTTGTAAAAATATTAGTTTCGTGACAATTGTTTGAAAAATTTGCAAAGATGTTTCTCCTATTCCTCCAAACCCTTTTCAGGGTTGAAATGTAGGAAATTAATTAATAATTAGCTTAAGCCTTGTTTGCATTATAACATGTGGAATTTCGAAAATTGCAAGAGTTCAATTTTGTTTCGAGTCTGTCCTATACCTTTACTACCGCAAAATATTATTAATAATATTAAACTTTATGGTTTTCTTTCCACAGACAAGGCTGGATCCCCAAACGTCAACATACTGTGGCCAGCAGATAGAGATGGAACAATTTTATATATTAAAACCATGTGCTTCATCAAATGTAGAGAAAGCATGGTCTTCGAATATACCTACCCAAGAGAGGAGTGAATTCTCTTCCGACACGTTTGGTCAAATACAACGTACTACATCAAGAATTCAATGTTTGGGCGAGAACCAGCACCAGGTGAGAGAACTATTCGAACATTCTTACGAAACGCGTTGGGGGCTGCGGTCGCGTGAGCGCTAGTATTATTATTTGAGTAGTGATCGAGTCTGTGGATTGTACAATAAACATTTGGACAAAACATTCATTCGTTGTGCGGGTATTTTCGGCTCTCCGCCTAGCGCATCCATTATGTAGTATTCTTTCTTTGTACTCTCTTCTTATATTTTTCGTAATATACTTTTCTCATTTATCTGCGCTTACTTTTTAATTTAATACTCTATGAAAAGAAACTTACAATTGTAAACAATTTTTAGAAGCCTTTATTAATATCCGCGCGCCTTTATTAATTGTTTTTGAGCCATTTCGTTAGAGCGAGAGAAGTGGTGGTTGGTTATTTTGACGACAGGATTGTAGTATCTGATCTGTAGCTCGTTGTTTCATGAAAAATAATGTACTGTTGTACGGAAGCGAACATTTCTAGTTTACAGATTTTGTTCAAAATGTTCTTTGCTGAAACTTATTATTCAACCAATGTTAGTAAATAAGTAAGTGTATATGTTGCTGGCTCAAGCAAACGTGCACGTATATCACACATGCGCAACTTTATTTGTAAAAGAATAAAATAACTACAGACTCTTATGGCAAGATCACATGTTGCGAATGAACAACGACAGAATTCCTAAACAAGTGGCAAATTATCAGCCGAGAGGAAAAAGGAATGTAGGATGTCCAAGAATGCGCTGGAGGGACCAAAATTAAGCTGCATAACAGGCATTATGCCTAAATACTTGAAGAGAAGAAGATAAAATAACAAAGTCAACGAAGTACTGTGCGCGCATTTGATACACTCTAACATCGTAATAAGAGTTTAACGAATCGTCAATAGTATGTGCGTGTACCGGTCGATGGAAATGTAAGCAATATTTTGATACTTGTCAAGCGAAACGACCTTCGTGATTCGTAAATATAATGTTAAACGTGCGTTTGTGAGCACATGAAAAGTGAAATAAAATTTTTTTGTTTATTGTAGTCATATGTTATTGAGTTCATGCTTACTATTAACAAGTGAAATTTGTTCCTTGTTTTCAATCACTAAGTTGATATTGTAATTTTAAATATTTTTGTTCAGTGTTGTATTTAGGCCTATTCAATTTGTTTGTTATTCCATATCCTTTTATCTTTGTATACTTGTTATGTGTTGTAAACAAATGAAATCAAAACATCTGATTTTTTGTTTAAGTATGTGTGTTGAAATGTACAATCATTAAAATGCAAATGTTTAAAGTTGGTACCGGTGATACCCTTTTGATTTTTGTAATGTTTTGTTTGTTGGTACTAGCAAGCAATAAAATAACATCTGTCTTTTTCGTTGTGTGTAGAACGTGTTTAAAAACGGTGTTGTTTTTAAAATATTGTGCAACCAGATATTAGGAAACCAGAATCTTAAGAGGACTAAACTCACCTTGCGAATTCGATTCGAAGACTTTAACTTGTGGGGTAGTTTACATGAAACTCAAAACACATTTTCAAACGAAATTTTCCAAAACGTCTCGAAAGAGCTTAGCTGTATTATAGCTTTGTACATTACAAAAAGTCCCCAGGTACGATTTTCATGACCTTTTTGACAACGTTATGAGAAATTGTGTGAAAATATGTTTTGTGATAATTGTCTGAAATATTTGTAAATAAGATTTTTCTCCTATGGTTCCAATTTTTTTCTTTGCTTTTTTTTTGTTCAAATATAGCAAATTTCGTTAAAAATATGGCGTAAGTCCTGTTTCCATTAAAACATGTGGAATTTCGAAAATTACAGGAGTTCAAGTTTGTTTCTAATGTGTCCTATACCTCCACTATTGCAAAAGATAATAATTTTAAACTTTGTGTTTTTCTTTTCAAAGGAAATCCTGACTCCACATGTGTCAGGAAATTCTGACCAACAGCTAGAGTTGGAAGGAATTAATGAAATAGAACCATTTGCTCCAAGTATGTATCAAGAAACGTATTTCGACAGTTTTGGGGCAGAGCCTACATCAAGTGGTCAGGATTCACCGACTTCGCAGATACCTTTGGAATACACCTTTGGAATAGGTAAGTAATAGGCGTATAAAATTGTTTTCTAAGTCTATATTGCATACCAAACTTAGGTGGTCGAACTAGTTGCTGCGGTGTTCATGAGATTTAGGCTGTGACAGAAACGTCAAATAATAAGAGATTCTCAATCTTTTTATTACACTTTTGTACTCGTTTTCTTCTTAAAGAGGAAATTTAACATCTTCACAAATAAAACATTACTTGGATATCATATAGGATTAGAACTTCATAAGAGAAGCCAACTCCATCTTGAATTAACAAAGCCTGTGCAGCTAGATCGAGACATCGTCAAGAGTTCACAAGCGCGCCGGCAGGCAAGCAAGTACTTAGGTCTTTCTGGTTAAACATAAACAGCAAAAGCTATTGCTCGTAAATATTAAAAGGTGAAAATTGAATAAAACACTTATCGTTAAGTGTATATTAAACAAAGCTTGCATTGTAAGAGAAGCGTAAATGGCACAATCATATCGAATGCCTTAATTACCATACAATCATATACACAACATTTCCTAGCGTAATTTCTGCTTATTTTTGACAGTTCGGTGTAAATTGGCCTATACTTGGCATTTTTACTCCTCAGAGTAAGGGGTTGGGATTGTAAATATATTTGCTCTACATCAACTAATACCACAGTCTCCACCCCTAACCAAAAAAAAAACTCAAACTTGAGTTTTAGCTGTTTTTCTAGTTCTGTTACTGCACATACATTCTTTTCGTGACATATGCCTACCGAACGTATCATATATGTGTCGAATGTATTTCGATGTGGGCGCCAAGCGCGATACCAACGTGCCTCCTGCGCAAGCTCTAGAGATCTCAAAAGGTGAATCACTCTGAGTCGGGATAATGCGCATGCTTTTAACTTTTTTAAATAAAACACTTTCAATTGATTGTTCAATTGTTGTTCGTCAGAATGGCGGGTACACATTTATTTAAAATAACACTATTTTATTACATTGACATTTAAAGTCTTTGTAACTACACCCTCCCCTTCTATAGCGTTCCTTTCACAAGCGTTACAGACTTTTAATTCTGGACAGGGGCCTACAGTGATAAATTTTGCGCTACCTCGCTGTACGAGATGCATTCAAGTTCTAAGGGCTCCGGTTTTTTCTAACTAATCACCTGAAAACTATGAAACTGGCGTTACTTCTCGACGTAATCGCCCTGCAGACGTACACATTATTCACAACGTCGCCGCCATGACTCCACGGCAGCGGCACAGGCTTCTTTAGGATCCTGTTTTGACCACTGGAAAATCGCTGAACCAATAGCAGCACGGCTGGTGAATGTGCGGACACGGAGAGTGCCTTTCATTGTTCAGAAAAGCCAAAAGTCACTTGGAGCCAGGTCAGGTGAGTACGGAGCATGAGGAATCGCTTCAAAGTCGTTTTCACGAAGAAACTGTTGCGCAACGTTAGCTCGATGTGCGGGTGCGTTGTCTTGATGTAACAGCACATGTGCAGCCCTTCGTTGACGGTGTTGTTGCAGTGCAGGAAGGAACTTGTTTAGTCAATACATTTTCGTAGAATGCACCTGTTACAGTAGTGCCCTTTGGAATGCAATGGGTAAGGATTATGTTCTCGCTATCCCAGACAATGGCCACCATCATTTCTTTAGCACTGGCGGTTACCCGAATTTTTTTTTGGTGGCGGTGAATCTGTGTGCTTCCATTGAACGGCTGGCGCTTTGTTTCTGGATCGAAAAAATGGCATCCAAGTCTCATCCATTGTCACAATCGACGAAAAGAAAGTCCCATTCATGCTGTCGTTGCGCGTCAACATTGCTTGGCAAAATGCCACACGGGCAGCCTTGTGGTCGTCCGTCAGCATTCGTGGCACCCACCTGGATGACACTTTTCGCATTTTCAGGTTTTCATGCAGGATCGTGTGCACAGAACTCGCGGAAATGCTAACACGGGAGGCGATCAATTGAACAGTCATTCGTCGATCCCCCAAAACAATTCTCTCCACTTTGTCGATCATTTCGTCAGACCGGCTTGTGCGAGCCCGAGGTTGTTTCGGTTTGTTGTCACACGATGTTCAGCCTTCATTAAACTGTGGCACCCACGAACGCACTTTCGACACATCCGTAACTCCATCACCACATGTCTACTTCAATTGTCGATGAATTTCAATTGGCGTCACATCACGGAAATTGAGCGCGGCGATGGTATAACGGTACGCGTATCGAACTGTTATACACAAGTTGGCGGATTCGAAGCCGTGGATTTTTAAGGGCAAAAAAATCCTTCGTACGCCTTCCTTCGGAGGGGAAGTAAAGCCGGCTGTCCCATGTTAGTAGATTTACTTGCATGTAAAAGATCCTCAAGCCTAAATGACGCCTCTGAGCTAAATTTAAATCGCCTGTTTCTCGCCCAAGAAATATCTCCTTTCTCTGCTAGTTGCTGAAAGAGCGTAGCGAAATTTGCGTGGTCAGACGGAAGAGCAAGCCTAATGGCCAGAGTCTTGCCACTAAAAATAAGGCATTAATTCAATTCAAATTGAGAAAACGAATGATTGCACGCTGTTTAAATAAGGTAAACGTCGCCATTGTATGTGAAATAGTTCTCATTCCCACCGCTACAATTCCAACCGTCGTACAGTGCTGCCATCTCTGTGACGTGTTGACAAGACACGCACGCTCATTTTAAAACAATTCCCATGTTTCTTTTTCATTCCATTCTGGAGAAAAAAAATCGGAGGCCTTAGAACTTGAATGCACCTTGTAGAGAATTGCTCGTTGCTGTCGCACACGACAGGTGATGCCGCTAGAGGAGTAGTCCTGGGCCCGCAGCACGCGCCGATGGCTGGATTGAAGGCCCTCGCTCTCGTATCGCGTGTTTTTTTTGTTTTTTCTCGCTGGGTAGAGCCGTCATACGTCACTCGCGTCGCAATGCACGTCGGGGTGGGTTGCTTTTTGGACGTTCTGCCAGGGTGCGTGGTCGGTCATTCACACGCGGAAATTCTTCGCTTTTATTTGATGCACGTTGGCAAACTTGTCTTAGAGAACCGCGTGTTATATTGTCATACCGCAAAATGAAAATGTACACGGAAAAAATATTTTGTTATAGTGAGTAGTATGGAAATATTTTTGAAACTTTGTTCAAGATAACAGTTAATACTTTCTGTACATTGTATTTAGTTAATATTTGGAGACTTCACTACAGATATGATACGCTTACCTAGCGGGGATTGTGTTTATTTGGCGGGCCTTTAGTTTACTTCGTGACATGGTTATATTCGAAAGGTAAACAAAACATCCACTAAATTCTTTACGATTAAAATATATGAAATGGTACAATTAAGTGAATGAATAAGGCATGATTTGCAAAGTACTGAAGTATATTTAAATGTGTGAAACTGGAATTAGATCAGCAAATGTTATGACTTGCTTGTATCATGAATACTGCTTATCCTGCTTGAAGCACCTATATTGTGGTTTAATATTGTTTTATTTTGATATATCATTTTATGCATTGTTTTTAACAATGTACCTTGTAATTTTTGCCTCTCGACCATGACAAGATAAGAGTAGAGAGTGCTTCTTGAGCAAACATTTAGACAAGGAAAGAGGTATATTCTTACATACAGGTGGTTTCATTAAAGGGGCAGAATTATTATTCTTTTAAAGTCAAAAGATATAAACGACTATTAAGAAACTATGAGAGCAGCAGTGTTTCAGAAGAGGATGAAAGACGTATCCCTTGATTGTTAGAAACATCCATTTATGTACGAATAATGGTGAATGTAACTGTTCATGCTGTGCTGCTTTCAATGTGGTAATGTAGAATTTTTGGAATTTTCAATAGTTTTCGCGGCGTATTGAGTGCAATATGTGCAAAAAAAAAATCCAAAAACAAGATTTTCTCTAAAAAATGCTCTAATTTTTTTCTTTAAACTTTTGGTGGAGATAGTGCTAAATGCACTTTATAAGATGACCGAATCGCCATATTCTTCTGTACTTCTGTATTTCCTTTTTCAACATTGAAAATAATGTAATTTTTTTAATTGTCCCACACGTTAATTTTTACATTTGGGGCAATTTGTTCACATTATTGTATTTGAGTACATGTGATTTAAATAATGTCACTTCTTTGCGCAAATATGTTCCACTTGGCCCTTGTCCTTTTTGTTCCATTTTCCCCATGACCCATTTGTCCCATTTGTTCCTCTTTTTCGTTTGCCCCGTTGGCTCATTTTGTCCTCTTGTCCCGTCATCAATCTTGTTCCATTTTGTCCCATTTGTGTCATTTTGGTTCCTGTTCCATTTTCCCCCTTCATCCAATTTTGTTCCCATTCCCTCATTTTGTCCGTTTTCCAATTTTGACCCCATTGTCCTATTTTGTTCCTGTCCTTCTTTAAATTCAGACACTGTACTGACCAAAACCGATAATGATATGTATTTTAATAATTATATGAATGTATTAGTTCCCAATTGCAGTGCCTATTTCTAAATTGAAAATATTCCTGAATCGACTATCGCACTTCAGCATCTGGATCAATTTCTTCCATCTCTCTCAAGTTCTGTTACGTTTCCCTTAGTTCATCGAAAAAATGCCCTGTTTCACTGTGAGCACGTTTCGTTGAGCTGTTTTGTTGGCAGTTGGAGTTGTGTGGCTGGAAAGGAGGTTCGTATTTGGGCTGTAATTGTACTAAATCTAATGTGATGTTCGTTAGCCGAATACATTTCATTGAAGAGAATAAATTTCTGTTTTTCCACCACGCGCTTTTTTTCAATTCAGAATTCAACTATGTAGTAAAGGACGGGAAGGAAACCGGAGCTCAAGATACAGTAAACATATTATATTTCCTCCCCCATACGTGACATACAATATTGACTGTTTGTGTAGCGATAAATGAACTTAACAGTTAAGGTATAAGATTGTTTTGCCGGTAATACCTGGGTTCGAATGTTCGAACCCGATCAAAGTGCATGGTGAATGCTTAAGGATGATAAATTCTTGTGATGTAGGGGAGTGAAAAAGTGTTGTAATTAAAATTATACAAGGAAACCACATTGAAATGTTAATTCTAGAACGTGTTAAGATTAATTCAATTTTGTTGTTTGTTTATTATTTGTAATTTTATAAGATATTTCTCTCCGACGAAAAAGATAATTCAATATTTATAACTTTGTTTTATTTTTTAAAGATTCTCGTGAACTTATGGAGCCAGTGCATTCTCAGCCAATTCAAAAAGAAGCGAATTTTCCAACAAAAGATTACCAAAACTCCGAACAGAAAACAAAGCGTGCTCGTTTGAAGACAACTCATGGAATTCCAAAAGGTAAGGTATAAGCAAGTTAAAGTCCGATTGAAGTGTAGTACTGTCTCTTCAAAGCCATCAGTTGGAGGGAGAGTATGGATAATGTCATCCAATCGGAGGCTTCGTTTGACTTGAAAATTTGGTATCGAAGCTACAGATTGGATGACAATGTCCCCCCTCCTAGTCGGTGATCTTGAAGGGACACTTCCTTTACTTACTGTTTGTACTTGTTCGAACAAACCACGTAGTCTGCAAGAAGGAGACTCGATGGTCGTGGGGAAAAGTATAAAAGCGTCGGCAGCTTATCGGACTCACTTTATATAATAATAATAATAATAATAATAATAATAATAATAATAATAATAATAAATATATTCAAACTGCAAGTGGGTAACGGTGGCAGCTAATTACATGAATATGATAATATATAACATGCAAATTATACAGTAATAATAATAATAATAATAATAATAATAATAATAATAATAATAATAATAAAAGGAGAGAGATGGAAAAATATGAGATCGAAACTCAATAACACAAATGTTATAGTAAACTGATGGGTGATTCTAATTCATGATGCAGGGAGGGCTCTCAAAGTATTCCTTCTCTCACCCAATCATCTTGATCTTCCCCATCATTCATTCTCCGTTCTTTTAACATCTGTCTTCTTTCTTTATCTTACTTCTATTTCACTGCCCCCCCCCCCGTATACAGAAGCCCACCCATGTGTTTGCCGTTTGGACGCCGTGTCGGAGGGAAGGTGTGTCCTATAGCAGTTGACGGGGCCTGT